>JAVIWC010004207.1:0-51043 GCA_031894815.1 Creontiades dilutus
AATTCTATCAAAATTCTGATCCATTGCCACATCATCAAATAAAACCAAGCTATTTGGTAAAATATTCTCTTTCAGCTCGCTCAAATCTGAATAAGCGTGGAACTTTATTTCAGGCACTTCTTTCATAATTCTCCTTAGGAAAACATACTTTGGTTGAGATAAGGTTTTTGAAAATAGGTAGAGGTGTTGAAATTGTAATCCCCTTTCATCGAGTACAAGTGATAGTGCCAAATTGGATTTTCCTGAAGAAGATCTTCCAGCAATTAGACAACGGAGTTCTCTAGCCAAGTTTGGCCCTTGTCTTATTTTACGCATTTCTCCTTCCTCCACAATTGTATCGTAATTACTCACTTTGAAAGCATCAGTAGGTGATTTTTCTCCCTTTCCCCCTTTCCTCTTTACCCCTCTCCCACTTTCCCTCCCACTTGATTTCATCATACTTTATCTAGCACTGTCTACTACTGTGTGCGTATAAATCCAGTATATATAGGTAGAGACATCAGTTCAGTCATGATATGTTGTTAAACAAAGTGCTTAGTCTTAGAGGTATTCCAGAACTTCACTTACCAGGTTACAATTATTGTGGTCCATTTACGAAAAGTCTTACCAGAACGCCAAAAAATTTGCTCGACAAGGCGTGCCAAACTCACGATAGGAGTTACCTAAGTGAAAAATTTGCAGATAGACACGCAGCCGATAAAGTTTTACGTGATTCTGCGATTCAGTTGGCCCAGTCTAGGGAACTTCCCTGGAAAGAAAGGTTAGCCGCTTTTGCGGTGGGAAGTGCGATGGGTATAAAATCTAGGTTAGGGGCAGGATATGCTGCGGGAATGCATAGACGCCCATTGAGAAATCGGGAAAAACGTTCTATTAAAAAAAAACAAATTGTCCAAACTCCCCACATCTCTAAAAACATTGAGGCCTGTGTTAGAAAAGGGAAGGAAAAGAAGAAGACGAGCAGGTCGGAGAGGAGGAAAAAACGTCGCATTACGTGACATTCGGCTGGCAAATAAAGCTGCTGCAAGATAATGGACCGACAAAATAAAAGGTCGCGAAAAATTAAAAAAATTCATCGAAGGGCATAACTTCGAAACACACTTCCGCCCGATGGCTGTACCGACCTCTGCCTAATGCGAACTTTGTTCGCAGGAAATAAAATGAGCCTCATTCAGTTCAGTAAGTCACGCTTATGTTAAACCTGTCGACGATGGATATTCCAGGAAAACCCCGGAGCTGTACCGAAAAATTTGGTCACCGACGATGGAAAAGAATTTAAAAATAGAGAATTTTTAGGCTTAATGGCAGAGTTCAAAATCAACTTTTATACTGTGTTTTCAGGTATGAAAGCATCTATTGCAGAAAGATTTATAAGAACATTTAAAAGCCGGCTGTGGAAGGCTTTTTATCAGCGTGGAGACTACATTTGGTTAGATATAATTGACGAAATTTGTGCCGAGTATAATAATACGAAAAATTCAAGGAGTCACTATTCACCATCCGAAATAATAAAATCAAAATTCATTCAAAAGAAACTTTTACGTAGTTGCCCATATTATAAACAGAATTTCTCTCTAAGGAAACCAAAATTTCAAATTGGCGATTTGGTGCGTATCTCTCTGTCAAGTCACGTTTTTAAAAAATCGTACACACAGAATTTTTCCTTTGAAGTTTTTAAAATTGTCAAAATAAATCAAACGTACCCTCGTACCTACAAGCTTTCGGATTTAGATGGGCAACTGATTGATGGATGTTTCTACGAGCCTGAAATGATTAAAACTCGGGTGCCAGACGTCTATCTAGTTGAAAAGGTACTTAGAAGCAATAAAACACATAAATACGTTAAATTTTTGGGTTTTGATGGTACATATAAGATAAAAAACAAGGATATGCTTTAAAAAAATGTTTCTATTTATTTAAATTGAATGATATGACTATTAGAGCTAATGCCATTGTAAACTAAATGTACATTCGATTTTCTCGAATTAAATTGTTCAATTTCCTGCGTGGTGAACTTAGTTGCGACACGTCTTGGCAAATAAACAGCTAAATATTTGTCTTCTTCCTCTTCGTTTCCGTTTTCATCCCAAGATTCTGTATTGCATAATTCCGCCACCAAGCTGAGACCAAAGCGCGTTTCTTTGAAGAACAGCTTACTAATTTGATAAGGTTTGCCGATTTCTAAGACATCCAATCTCGAAATTTCCCTTTGCGGTTTAACGGCCTCGTTCAACTTTGTAATAATGCTACTCATCTTTCCTCCTGCTCGTTCTACAATAATGCCTATGTGTATGTGTAAAATAAGAATCGTTATATATACGTTATTCACGTGGGAGGCGACAGTGTCGATGAAACACGAACGCCGTTTTTTTTTTTAACACAGCGAACTCTCGCTGTGCAGTCCATCTGCGTGTGACGTCAGGACCCCCCTTGGGTAGTGCTGTGATATTACGATAACGTGTTGAGCCCAGATGTTGGCTCTGTAGGAATGGGGATACTGGCACAACGGGAGGTGTGAATAAAGAAGAGTACGACGAGTATTTACTTACGAGTGTAACGAGTAATTGAACTCCAAGTAAACCGATGTGAATAAAATAAATACTTGTGACCGTGTATTCGCCAACCCGAGGGTATACTAGCAAGTACAATTTACTCGCGAGACAACTGAATTCACAAGAAAGGCAAGTAAATACTTGTAGCGCCACACAGACTAAACATTATTTCCGTAAGTCTGGGGTCGGGTTGCGAATGGACTTGCTACAGAATTACTTGCGTTTATTCACTCATTTTTCGGGAACTCTCAAGAATTTACACGCGAGTATTTATTCACTTTTATCATTTCAATATGTTCAAGTATTTACCTACTAGTTTTTTATTCACACCCGTCCAATGTTGGCAGACCCCCCCCCCCCCGACAATCTTCCCAAAAAGGGAGAGTCCAACAATCCCAAGGTGTGATGGTACCCACATGGAGTCCGTAACGGATTTTCTCACATTAAAAAAGAAAAGTACCTAAGGTCCCTCCCCCACAACTGTCATCCCAACAATCTCCCATGTGTGAGGACCCCCCCCTTGGGTAGTGCTGTGACGTCACGATGACTGCCCAGATGTTGGCTCTTCAGTGAATGGGGATCCTGGCACAATTTCAAGAGGGTTGCACTCTCTCCAGATGGTGGTACGACAATCTACCTCAAGATCCACATTCAATTCACATCACATATGGTCAACGAGTAGCTCTGTGGTATAGCACTCGACTCATGACCAAAACATTCAGGTTCAAATAAGAAAGACTAATAAATACAGCTCAGTGTATGATCCCAAGCCACTAGAAATAACGCAAGTAGAAGGCACCAAGATAACAGCATTGAGAGATGGAAGGAGGGTAACGAGAAATTCATCATACTTTCAAAAACTACCACAAGAAGCAGTTGCTCTACCAGAAGATAGATACGTTCTGTTGTAAGCTTCCCAAACAATATGCTCGATTCAAAGTACGATTAAGAAAAACATAATTAACGTTACACAAACATGGATGCTAACAAGATGGAACTGCGACAAAGAGCAAACTACTAATTTCCGTTAACGGAATTCTCGACACTCCCACCTGAGGAGTTACAATGACTCACATATAAAAAGAAAGGAAATTACATTAAGCAAGACCATCTGTGGAAATATTACAAAACAAATTAGTATAAAGTAGAAAATACATATCACAAAAATAAAATACAACCTTATTACTGGCAAGTTCAAAATATACAAATCACAAAATGAAATACAACAATATTACTGACTTATACAGCATACCGTGAAGGTACCCTAACCTTGCGTCCACATTGCGTTTCAATATTCCTAACCACAGTCCTATGGGTAAGTGTTTTCTTAGCCAGTCTTGAAATTTCTCTCTTGGAGTTCGAAGTGCTCAAATTGGAGATAGTAGAGTCATCCAGTCCTGGAGTGTTGTCATCAGGCTGAAGATCTGGAGCAAGTGTATAATCATGAGGTGGTATCTCCCGGGGGTAAACATGCTGAATCGCCCTGGTCAAAAGTCCGTTTGCCATTCTCATCTTGACCATTCGGCATTTTCCATGGTGACTAGGAATGAGCTCAACTATAACTGCTAGAGGCTAGTCAATCCTCTTCTTATCGTACAAGCCAATAAGGACAACTTCTCCCAGCAATGGAGCCCTTTTGTTACTGAAGCCACCAGCATTCAATCGGAGTTGTCCTGAATATTCAGTTCTGAAACGCCCTTTCAGTTCCTCCTTCAGGCGCAGTCAATGTCTAATTCTTCGCTTCAATGTACTGGCATCAGCAGAGTCACAATCAGGCAAGCCACTCTGTGGAATTTCTTGCAAAAACATTTGTGGTGTCACAGGAACTGGATCACTGGGGTTTTCTGACATATCGACGCTTAAAGTGCAACATGTCGTATCTCATATGTCTCAACTTTTCAGGAGAGACAAAAAACTGATTAGATACGACAGGTTGATAAGGACTTTTTGATATGATAAGTTCACAAAAAGCCCGATATACGCGCTAATATAGATTTTAGCCCAAAATCAACTGTTCTATTCGATTCCCCGCGTTTTTTTCATTCAAGTAATGTGCATAACTCAAAACAGCCAAAAACTGAGATACGACATGTTGCACTTTAAGCGTCGATATACGTTAATGGCCCCTGATTAACATAATTTGCTCACTCATATGCCACAGTACATAGTTCCTCATAATTCAAACATGCTCTTCCAAGCATTTTTCTAAGAAGAGCTCTGAGGATGCCAACCATTTGCTCCCAAAATCCGCTCCACCATGCAGCACGAGGGGGATTAAAACGCCACTCAATGCGATCAATGGCTCCTTGAGCAGCAACGCAACTCCAATCAACCTCCTTCAAAGCATTGCTGGCACCCTGAAAATTTCGACCATTTTCTGAATAGATGATAGAAGGGCGTCCACATATTGCCACAAAGCGACTAAATGCCAACATAAGAGCCTCAGTGGACTGAGATGTAACAATTTCTAGGTGAATAGCCCTATGTACTGCGCACGTGAAGAGGCAAATCCACACTTTCGCACCATTTTTTAAATAGAGGGGTCCAGCAAGGTCAGTACCACAAACCTCAAAAACATTGGCATCCCAAACCCTGCTTTCTGGCAAGGGAGGCGTTTCCACTTCTAAAGATTTAGCCATGAAGCGTTGGCAGACCGCATTGGGCAACTATTTGCTTGATGACTTGGCGACCATGTATCACCCAGTACCTTTCTCCTATCAAATTCAATAAGGTCTGACCAACAATGGTATCCTCAGTATCCTTGTGAGCCCATATCTTGGTCCTCAAACGAATCAAACCAGAAGAATCCAACTGAAGTTTGAGTTTATTTAGATTTCTGTCTTTCACATCAGTGAATGACTCCTCCTGGATCATTCTCAGCAAAACTTTTTCAGACCGCTGTATTTCAAATACTTGAAGATTTCCAGTTTGTCGAGGTTTTCTAGAGAAACGGTTAAACAAATAACGCAACATCCACCCAACACAACGAACCAGCCTGGAACACTTGGAAAATTTGTTCAGAAGTGAGGAGTTGGAGTCCCTTGAAAGAGTGACAGCAATGACAGTTGTTTTGCGTCGTTCTGCTATAACCTCCTCCTCATTTGGATCTATGTGTGAGAGCCAAGGTCCCTCCCACCATCTGGATTCAGTAACTCCTTCGGTTGGCACCCACGACTCACCAAGTTGGCAGGATTCCTTACACCAGGAACATGTCTCCAAACTGCTTGAGCAGTGAGACTCCAGATTTTCCTGACCCGGTTAAAAACTAAAACTCCCCATGGCTCCTCCCTTTGGATCCAGCTAAGAATGTGTTGTAATGTTGGTATACCTGATACCTATTTGTATATATATGTTGTTTTGGCCATGAATAAAGCAGAGTATATATTGAATCCTACTTAACGCTACCCCTTTTCAATTATCCTTATCCATATTTATTAGTAATTCTTTTATCCATCCAAGTATATTTCAATTGGCGACGAGTTGAAAAGTGATTATTAGTTATTATTTTATTATCTTATTTACGGAAGGCCCGTTATTTTCTTTATTTTTTGTTTATGATGGCTACGCCACCGCCACCCAGCACGGCAACTATCATCGAATTTCCTATGGCAGACTTCCTCAAATACCTTGCCCGAGGTCCAGCGGTTGGAGATTTACTGTCATTTGATGTCAGCGACAAATGGTCAACATTTATTGAAAGGTTAGACCAATATTTTACTGGCAACTATGTGCAAGGAGCACGTCGCGTGTGTTTGCTCCTGACCGCCATTAGCCCCACAGTTTACGAGGTTTTACGCGAGCTGTGCCACCCAGCTTTACCTAAATCAAAAACTTTCGAAGAGTTAACGGAGTTACTAGCTAACCAGTACGCACCAAAAATTTCTGTCTGGCGAAACAGGCTAACGTTTGACAGTTTACGGCAGGATCAAGGCGAGACTGTCAGTAATTGGTTCGTAAGAATAAAAAAATATTCCATGGACTGTGAGTTTGGAACTCTACTGGACGAATTGGTTAAATACAAGTTCGTAACTGGGCTAAAGAGAGGTTCAATATTAGACCGAATATGCGAGGAAAACGCTAACATCCCTTTGAAAGCTATTAAAAAGGAATCTTCAGCGCCCGCTAGCAGTGAGCAAGAGGTTCCAATTCACATGATCCGAACACCCAAGAGTGGAAAGCAGAGGAAGAAGACATGCTCGGAGACGAACACTACCACTGGAAGGAGTTCCGGACGCCAGACAACAATGGCAGCCGCCGCTAATCCCGGGAATCCACGGCTGATTTCTGGGAAAGGTTTTTCTTCGAAGCAAGCCCTTTGCTACGCTTGCAACAAGCCTTCGCACGATTTTAAAGCGTGTGTAAGCCCCCTAATGTGAGGTCGACCAACGGTCGACAGCTGGAAGAGCAATTAAGTAATGCAATTCAATAAGTGAAGGGAAAGGTCGTTGACTCCTAATGGGCTTCACAAACAACTTGTATCCAGTATTACTCTGCAGGGAATAGGTAGAGAAATGAACGACGAATTCACAAACACGTGGTTTATTAACCATTCAAAATAACATGCACAATAACGACAAATTGGTAAATGCAAAATGGTAAAATTGAATATATATGTATGTATCTTAAGGTATACTCGCACTATGCGCAATTGGAATACAAGAATATGCGGAAATAATCGCTTACGACTAGTATTGCAATTTAGTATCAAATTCGTTAATTGGTAGGAACGTGGCTGGCAAGTCAATTGTATTAGATCAAAATCAATAAACCGTGAAGCGGAAAAACAACTACAATCTGGCGTTATCCCAATGGACCGCACCCTGATGGGGTTTACGTTAAACAAAAACCTAGTTGCAGCAGGGAACAATAAAAGGGTTGACACTACCTTAGTGTGATGGGGGTACAAGCCTGACTTGACTAGAGGGGTTCCTGGCGTGACGTGGCGCTTGGCGTGGCTCGTGACTTGGCGTGGCTCGTGACTCGTGGCTTGGCGTGGCTCGTGGCTCGCGGCTTGGCGTGGCTTGCGGCTTGGCGTGGCTGGTGGCTCGCAACTTGGCGTGGCTCGCGGCTTGGCGTGGCTCGTGGCTCGTGGCTTGGCGTGGCTCGTGGCTCGCGGCTTGGCGTGGATCGTGGTTTGCGCTTGGCGTGGCTCGTGGCTTGGAGCTGGGCGTGGCTTGTAGCTCGGAGCGTGGCGTGGCTCGTAGCTCGGAGCGTGGCGTGGCTCGTAGCTCGGCGCTTGGCGTAGCGCGGCTCGGGGCTGGGCGTAAAGCTTGGCTCGGAGCGTAGCGTGGAGCTTGGCTCGGAGCTCGGCGTGGCGTGGCTCGTAGCGTGGCGCTTGGCTCAGGTGGATCGGGTGGCTTGAAGATCGGTAGCTTGGCGTGGGTGACGAGCCGAGCTAAAGGCGGGCAGTCAACAGCGTGGCGCGGGGTCAGCGCGCTGGATTCCTCAGCAAGTCCTCGGGTATACTCAGACAACAGGGCGCGCCAAAAGCGAGCCGGACCTGTAACACAAACAGAGAGTAGCGCGGCTATTGGGCGAATCGAGCTTCTCCTTCGTGTTCTCAGTTTCTTGGGAAGTTGTATCGTCTCCTCCTGCGCATGGGACGTCCCGGCCTCCATCTCGCTACATCTTTCCCGCAGGCGATGTCTCAGGCTTTCGTTTTCCTCGCCAAGGTCACTCAGTCTTCTCTGGGCAGTCATCAGCTCGATCCGGTGTCGACGGAACTGCGGGATCATACTGGCCAGCTCATGTGCCGCCTCCACGGCTATACTCTGCATCTTATGCAACATCGTTGGGTTGGGAGTCTGGGCCATCACGTCCACGGACATGGCGATGATTTCCAATTGGGATATTGCGCACTCCTCCCTGGGTCTTGTGTCCGTTGCGCCTTCGGCCACCTCATCGTCAAAGATTTTTGTCAACGCCTTTTCGTAGGTATTCCGGATAGCGACCGCGGATGGTAAGGTCACCACTTGAGGGGGGTCCCCAGGCTCGTCAGCACGCAATACCCTTCTCATAGCCATCCGTGGACAAACATATAGATTACCCCTCCATCACATACATATTTTCGTTAACCAATTTTGCAATAATTCCTACTCCCTGCTGCACTATCATGCTTTAAATTTTAATAGAAGTAATTATAACTCATGGACATGCAATATGTGTGATACTGTATTAGTCCTAGTCGTACTATGCTTGGTATTATGTCATGGTAGTGTGGTGGCACATCAAGTGGGCGGAAGGAGGCAAAGTAAATACTACCACCAATTTGACTTTTACATCTAATTTTCTATTTCTTATATATATATAAGTATACATTGGTTGTTAACCATATGGAATAACACAAACAAACAAAATTATATACAATAAACAATGTCTTTATACAATCTTCGTGTTTTTCTTATTGTACCTTCCTTCTTTTAGTGATCTGGGGTTTCATAAATCCACCAGTAGTTAAGTCCATGAGTGTACAGTAGTTTAGTGGGTCCAGCCAACCCAGTCCCTCAGGTTCCCGAACCACACCAGCTAGGGCGCCAGTGACATGCATCTTCCGATAGTCTCTCGCGGGTCTCGCCCTAAGTTCATACCGCGGGGCAGGAGGATCCTCGGGTGAGTACGAGGCTAACTTGCGGCTGGTGGGTTCCGATACCTCTTCCGGGGCGTCAGGGCTAACGTAGTTGCGCTCGCGGTCCCAGGCTTCGTCCAACTCCCAGCGGTCCTGGTCCTCTAATACGTCCCTTGGGGGCGGAACAGGGGAGGGATCGTTGCGGGAAGTTGTCGATGAACGCGGATCGTCGGGTATGCCTCCCACGGACGAGGTTTGAGACGATTTAGATGTACCACTTGCTTCTTTTCTCCTAGGACGTCACGTATTTCGTACGTGACGTCGGAGAGGCGTGATACCACGTACCAGGGTCCAGTCCAGGGGCTCCAGAACTTGCGGCATTCTGCTGCGGGCGTCTGGAGTGCTCTCAAATACACCGGATCTCCCACTTCAAAGGAGCGAGGAACTCGTCGTTCATTTATCCGGGCGGCTTGTGTTTCCAGGCCTTGTCTAGACAGCGTTTAGCGGTTTTCCGTGCGTCGTGTAGTCTCTGGAGAGAGGAGGTGTAGTCGGGTTCGTAGCTTTCTTGCCAAGGGGTGGTGTTGGGGAGTCGACTCTCTCCTGGAGGTCTCCAGTTTGGGCCAACGACCGTGCTTTTGTGGGGAAGGGTCGGTATCCCAGGGCCAGGGTACCCATTCCTCCCAGTAACAGGTGCCATCCATCTCGGGTTCGTACATTGGGGCGGTGGGCATTGGGGTCTTGGGAGAGTGTAAGGCTTCCCGTATGATTTCGTCATACTCGTCCTCCTCCCGGGGCGTCATAGCTTCAAAATCTGTGGTTGGTCGCGGTTCGGCTGCGGCCAACTCCGTGCTAGGCTACTGTAACTGGTCTGGGCACATTCTCCGCCTCGTCCGACGACTCGTCTCCCGTCAGCACCTGCACGTCCAACAACTTTCACGGAGGCGAGGGGGCGCACACAACCAGCCCTGCCAGATCCACCGGCGCGGGCAGCTTCATCTTCCGGTACGGGGCGGAGTCATCATTAACTGCAATGTCTTCCTTGTCGTCGGGGTCCTTCGACGTTGGTAAACTGGGCGGGGGGTTCTTCGGGGATGCGGTGGTCGGTTCGTGCGGTTCTACCGATGTCTCGGGGTCGGCGATCACCTCTACCAGAGGCGACACTGGGTCGGACGGAGCCAATCCAGTATCCGCGGGTGCGGAATCCGTCGGTGGTTCCGAAACATCTTCTCCCGCAGGGATGATGGCCACCGAGGGATGAGGGGCGATATCCGTAAAGGCCTCGTGGTTTTGGTTCGTCACCTCTTCGGCTCCTTCCGAAGTTCTCGGGTCGAGGTCGGTCACCAGTCCAACGGTGATGGGCGGTAAGCGCTCGTTGCCCAGGATCACCGCCTCATTCCTTTCGGGGCGCAGCACCATGGGGATCCTTCGCATGAGGTCCATGCCGAACAGGTCCAATCCGTGGTTTTCTTTGCCAAAAATCAAAAACGTGTGTTCCAGGGTTTGGTCGCGGACTCCCAGCGTTACAGTTTGCTCCCCACAGAACTGTAACGGCTGTCCATCAGCCCCCCAGGCAACAGCGGTGGTGGGTTTCAAGGGTGTTCCCGCCACAGGTTTAGACAATACCGACACCGCAGCACCGGTGTCTAGTATTAGGTCCCGATGTTCACCGTTCAACGTGACCGGGATGTGCATGGGGCGGACGTGATTGTATTTGACCATGGGCACATGTCCGGCGTCGCTCCTTATCTTGACCAGCTCCCTGTTTCCTTCTTCCGACGATGGTAGGCTCAAAGCTCCCTCCGCACCTTCGTCTGTTCGCAGCAACTTTCGTTTATGACAGTCGGTGACCAAATGTTCGCGGACTCCGCAGTAGTCGCAGAATACCATCTTCTGCGGATTCCGGACACAATCCACCGGAAAGTGGTCCATGAGCTGACAGAAAACACACGGATATCGAGGCGTCGGACGCTGGAACACGCGGGAGTTCTGAGGGGGCGCCCGCCCTATCCTCTTTGGACAGCACGCTGCGAAGTGTCCCACGTTTCCGCACTCGTAACATCGTTTTTCTTCCGGGCGACCTATGGCTGCGATTTCCCACTTCGGGTCCTCTTCTTCTAGTCCTAGGGTCTCCTTCAGCTCCTCCGCCCTCTTCAATGCTTCCTCGATGGTGTTTGGGGGGTTGTTCATCAGATGGGAACTCAGTTCCTTCCTTACTCCTCTGATGAAGGCCCGCAGCGTCCGTCGCTTTATCCAGTCCTGTCGCTGGGTCCGTGTGAGCTCCTCACCTTCCTCGTTAACGGCCGACTGGGCTAATCGGTGGACTCGCTCCGCGAATCGTCTCAGGGTCTCCGCTGGTAACTCCTTGGCGTTCCCTAGGAGGGCCGCTGCTTTAGCCGGGTTCTCCTTTACAAACCATGAGAGCATCGCCTTTTTCGCTTCATCGTAGGGGTTGGTGCCTTCGTGGTCTGATGCGTGGTCTACGAGAAACTGCTTCGCTGTTCCCTTCGCCTTCGCTCGTAGCAACCTAAGCTTTTTCTGCTGCGACAACTCGCCCGCGACATCCTCGAATAACTGGAAAAAGCCGCCACTGTAATCGCACCTGGTTCATCGGGATCCCAATTTTCGATCTCTAAAAACATAGACCGCGGAACATCGGCACTTCCCCGCGGACCCTCCTCCTCCGTCACGCGCGTTCGTTCGGCAATCTCGTTATACGATCTCAACAACCTTTCCATTTGCCTCATAAGGCCATTAGCACCTACCTCTGCATCGTCACTGTCACTATTACCCATGGCTGTGCGGTTCATTGCCCTCGGGCTCACAACCAACCTACCTACAATGGTTTCTCTACCTGAGCGCGCCGCTCTAATCCCCTGCAGCTGGATTTTAATGGGTTGTTTGTCGCTTTATGCGGGGTTCGTGCACAGCGTACCGTGCAAATAATCCCACCGCTTGCCACCAATTTTGTAAGCCCCCTAATGTGAGGTCGACCAACGGTCGACAGCTGGAAGAGCAATTAAGTAATGCAATTCAATAAGTGAAGGGAAAGGTAAGTGACCTGAAGGGTCGTTGACTCCTAATGGGCTTCACAAACAACTTGCATCCAGTATTACTCTGCAGGGAATAGGTAGAGAAATGAACGACGAATTCACAAACACGTGGTTTATTAACCATTCAAAATAACATGCACAATAACGACAAATTGGTAAATGCAAAATGGTAAAATTGAATATATATGTATGTATCTTAAGGTATACTCGCACTATGCACAATTGGAATACAAGAATATGCGGAAATAATCGCTTACGACTTGTATTGCAATTTAGTATCAAATTCGTTAATTGGTAGGAACGTGGCTGGCAAGTCAATTGTATTAGATCAAAATCAATAAACCGTGAAGCGGAAAAACAACTACAATCTGGCGTTATCCCAATGGACCGCACCCTGATGGGGTTTACGTTAAACAAAAACCTAGTTGCAGCAGGGAACAATAAAAGGGTTGACACTACCTTAGTGTGATGGGGGTACAAGCCTGACCTGACTAGAGGGGTTCATGGCGTGGCGTGGCGCTTGGCGTGGCTCGTGACTTGGCATGGCTCGTGACTTGCGGCTTGGCGTGGCTCGTGGCTCGCGGCTTGGCGTGGCTCGTGGCTTGGAGCTTGGAGTGGCTCGTAGCTCGGAGCGTGGCGTGGCTCGTAGCTTGGAGCGTGGCGTGGCTCGTAGCTTGGCGCTTGGCGTAGCGCGGCTCGGGGCTGGGCGTGGAGCTTGGCTCGGAGCTCGGCGTGGCGCGGCTCGTAGCGTGGCGCTTGGCTCAGGTGGAGAGAGAGCCGGGATCCAATCGGGTAGCTTGACGGGGTTTAGCTTGGCGTGACTAGCGAGCCGAGCTAAAGGCGGGCAGTCAACAGCCTGGCGCGGGGTCAGCACGCTGGGTTCCTCAGCAAGTCCTCGGGTATACTCAGACAACAGGGCGCGCCAAAAGCGAGCCGGACCTGTAACACAAACAGAGAGTAGCGCGGCGCGGATCCCGAGCTAAGACGGGGTCGTTCTAACGAACGGATGAAAACACACACAATGGCAAGAACTCTGCCTACTCGACACAATGTAAAGAGAACCTTCAGAACTGAGAGCGTAGAAACAACTGGCTACTGGTGACTAGACGGGAGTCCTGAGGTGGGATGGTGCCCCCTCCATCTTACCTCCCTCCACGGGCCTAGTTGGTCGGACCCGAGAGGGGGAACAACCCTGCCGTCACGGGGGTAGCTCCGCCCCTCCCCTCCGCTCTGCTCCTCTCGCGGGATGCTGGGGTGCTGGAGGCGGCCGGGGGCCTACACGTGTAAGTACAAGATGTACCGATGCAAAATTTGCAAGCAATTAGGTCATGTTGCAGCTGCTTGTAAATATACATCCGATAATAAGTATTTAAAAGCAGATCAATCGGACGAGGAAATTGTAAATTTAGATCAAGTAGGGTTGTTTAATTTGTCAACTAATGATAATTTTAATATGTCGATTGACCCGCTAATGATTCCATTCTTAGTTAATAACATTTTGATAAATTTTGAAATTGATACGGGTTCTGGCTTATCTGTTTTACCAGATAATATTTATAGAAAATATTTCAGCCATGTTAACCCTTTAACTCCTGAATCCTCAAGCCCCGTTGCCGCCTGGTGGCCTGAACTCCTCCTCCGCTCGACTGTGCTGCCTGTGCTAAATACTTTTTAACGAGAATTTTTTTCAAATTTATTTTTTATGACAAGTATGATGTACTAGTGATGTAAAAAACAAAAAAACAAAAATTGGGAAATTCGGACAAAATTCTTTTTTTATTTTTTGGATGGGTATCAAGTAGGTATTTAGAAAAAAACCATAAAATTTAAAAAAATATATATTAAAATATATATTTACTTCTTTCAACAGTTCTGAAAACTTTTTAAACTGGAGGAAAATCACTCCCTTGCCACTCACAGCTTCATAATAATGGAAAAATCACATTTTCTCAAATTAACTATATTTGAAAAATTTCTTTCACTTTCTAGAATCTGACGTAATTCTTCGTCAGTTAACACACGTCGTATCGTCATGGTACTCGAAAAAAAAACAGTTGTGGATAGAAAGAATAAAAGAAAACAACGAAAAATTACGTGAGAGAACAAGCAAAACAACAGTATGAAGGGGCGGTCAAACTGGCTTGATAACAGGGGAAATCACAGTGGTAATGCTCGCTAGTGCGTTCTTCCGAACAGGCAGGACAACTAACAATATTCTGAAGTGCACGGGATCGCCACCTAGTGCGATATGTGAAAAATAAAAGCTTTCGAAGATCGTCGGAAGAATGCAACTGCACCCCGAGATAACTCGGGGTTAGATCGGGTGACACAAGACTCACACCCCGAGATCTCTCGTGCGTAGAGCCTCAGCCCCGTTTTGAAAACCCGAGATAACTCGGGCGTAGGAGTCAAAGGGTTAAACTAGATCATACAACTACCAAATTGCGTAGTTATGTTGACTCGTTTATTGTGCCAAATGGCAAGATTCAGGTATCGATTCAATTGGAAAACAGAACTGTTACGAATTTGAATTGCGATATCGATGCACAATTTGTACAGTGGTATCGATACTAACAATCGATATACCGCCATCGAATAGAGCAATAACCTGCTCGCAATAAAACAGTCATCGTGCTTCTAGTTGTGCGTAATATTTCTCTGAGTCTTTCCCCGTTCTTATTTTAGTAATCACAGCGAAATACATGAACGAAACATGGTGTCAGGTTACTTGTAGGCGCCGGGTAATCTGTGTATAGCTTTACATTTGGTGTGGAAGGAACCGCAGCGTTCTCCCGTGCAGTACAGCCCCGGTGTTGTCAAGATCGAATCTAGTCCACGTGCGCAGCGAGAATGGCACAGAGTTTAATTCCTTTACCGGCCAAGATGGATCTCAGCGGCGATCAGGCGGCTAATTGGGACTTTTTCAAGGCAGAATGGAGTGATTACCTCATCGCATCGGGCTTAAACGAGCAGTCAGCGGAAAAGCAAGTGGCTACACTTAAGGTATGTCTGGGGCGTGAGGCAAGGCAAGTTCTCACCAACCTTAAGCTATCTAGCACAAAAATGGCCTCAGTTGATAGTATAATTAAGGAGCTAGACGGTTGTTTTGAAGCCAAAGTAAATGTGATTTTTGAGAGATTCATATTTGGGTCTGCAACACAGGGGGAGGCCGAGTCAGTTGATGCATATATAAGCCGGCTGCGCAAGCTTGTCGCAACTTGTGGGTATGGAAGTCTTGAGAATGAGATGATTAGGGACAGACTTGTCATAGGTATCCGCAGCGAGCAGACAAAGAAGGTACTCCTCAGCGACCCAAAGCTTGATCTTGCTATTGCAATAGACAAATGCAGAGCAAACGAGTTGGCAGACTCCCACATAACTGCTATGAAAGGCAAGGTCGATTCGGCGATAAATAAGGTCTATGGTCAACAGAAACGCAATAGAGGTCAGGAGAAGGGTGATAAGTCCCCTTGCCGGTACTGTGGTGGTCGCCACCGTCGCGACAAGAAGGTTTGTCCGGCATATGGGAAAACGTGTACGCTTTGTGATAAGCTGCATCATTTCTCGTCTGTTTGCAATTCGGTCCAGAAAGGCAAGAAACACACTCGATCGCAGAATTCAAAGAGTCAACACGTACGTGTTGTCAACGATGACTCATCCGGCGTCAGCGACAGCGAGCTGAGCTGTGACGAGGAAGCCCTAGTGATTGAGCAGATCGGAGCAGTCGCCTCAGCTAGGAATGGGAAGATCTGGTCGGCAAGGATACCCTTCCTGGTCAGTGGGACCAAACGGTTCAGAACACTGGAATGCCAATTGGATACAGGGGCCACGGTGGATGTTATAGAAAAGGCAGTACTCTCTAAGCTTTTTGAGGCGCCCCCACAATTGGAAGAATCCAGCACTGCCCTACGGGTCTTCGGAGGCGGTAGGATTGCACCCCTCGGACAAATCACCCTGACCGCTAGGCATAAGGGCACAGTGATCCCACTAATGTTCCAGGTAGTAGAAGGCACGCAAGGATCGGAACGCCTCCCAATCTTATCAGCAAGGACGTGCGAGAAGTTGGGATTAGTCACGCTGAACTCCGTTAACTGCATCCAGCCAACCAGAGCAAATTTTGATACACATAGCTCAGCGCAGAGCATCATAGATGGCTTCCAGGACGTTTTCACTGGCGTGGGGTGCCTGAGCGACACGTGCAGGCTACACGTCGACCCAGCATTTAGACCTGTGAAGCAAACACCTCGCCGAGTGGCAGTTCCGTTGCGGGACGAATTAAAAAAGAAACTAGCTGAGTTACAGCGCAAAGGCATAATTGCCAAAGAGACAGGACCCACGGATTGGATCAGCAATCTTGTGATTGTGAAAACGCCTACGAAATTGAGGCTATGTATAGATCCTCACCACCTAAACCAAGCCCTGAAGAGGAGTGAATTCGAAACTCCAACATTTGAAAGCATCACTCCTGAGCTAACAAAGGCCCGCCTATTCAGTGTCATGGACACAAAGGATGGCTTCTGGAATTTACGGCTCGACCGCGAGAGTTCAAAACTGACAACATTTTGGACGCCATTTAGTCGTTTCCGGTGGCTACGCCTTCCATTTGGGTTGAAGGTGAGCGGTGACGAGTACCAACGCCGGCTGCACGAGATCTTTGGGGGGATCAAGAATATTATCATTGTACAGGACGACATCTTGGTTCTTGGTGTTGGGAGCACAGATGAGGAAGCTTCGGCATCTCACGACCAAGCCCTGAAAGAGCTGCTCACTAAGGCAAGAGAGGCGAATCTGAAATTCAACAAGCAAAAAATTAAACTCAAGATGCGCGAGGTCAAATACATGGGACACGTGATCACAAGCGAGGGTATCAAACCAGACCCAGACAAAGTGAAAGCGATCCGGAACATGAGATACCCAGAGAACGAGAAGGAGGTCAAAAGCTTTTTGGGGTTGGTGACGTATCTGGCCAAATTTGTCCCTCACCTATCAGCCGTCACAGAACCACTCAGACAGCTCCTGCGCAAAGATGTTCAGTGGAAGTTCGGATCACAGGAAAGACAAGCAATGAATATTGTGAAAGAAATGACAATTGCTGCCCCTATCCTGGCATATTTCGACCCAGCAAAGCCGGTAGTAATCCAAGCTGACAGTTCAAGCCGTGGGCTTGGTTGTGTCTTACTGCAAGACAACCACCCAATTGCATTCGCTTCCCAAAGCCTCAGCCCCAATGAGCGAAATGGGGCAAACATTGAAAGGGAGTGCCTAGCTATATTGTTTGCTTGTGATAGATTTGCATCATATCTGATTGGGGGCAAAGGAATTGTTGCACACACTGACCATAAGCCGCTAGAAAGTATCTTTCTACGCCTGCAGAGAATGCTCTTGAGACTACAACGGTACGATCTTAATGTCAAGTACATAAAAGGAAAGAACATGCACGTAGCTGATGTCCTCTCGCGCCTCCACCTCAGTGAAGGGACTGAAGCTATGCTCGAAGAGGTGTATCACATAGAAGACTCTATATACCACGAGTTAGAGTCCATGCGTATAGCGGATAACACGAACATCCTACAGTCGAGTTTGCAAAAGGTGAAAACCCACACTGCACTCGACGAGTCACTCTGCATGCTGGCTTCCACAATTAAAAATGGTTGGCCTGCAAACAAGGAGAAACTATCTCTCTCGCTACATCCTTACTGGGAATTCAGAGACGAAATGGCAATACAAGATGGTGTCATATTCCGCGGCAACCAGATCGTAATTCCGAAATCCTTGAGAGACGAATTCATGAAAAAAATTCATTTGTGTCACTTGGGAATGAATGCCTCAGTGCAAAGAGCACGTGAAACTCTATTCTGGCCGTTCATGAGTGCAGAACTCAAAGAGAGGATCAGATCATGCAGAACGTGTCAAGAATTAGCCACAGAACAACCCAAAGCACCACTCAAGTCACACAAAATCCCAGAGCTTCCCTGGGAAAGAGTCGCCATCGACACATTTGACTTCAAAAAAGGAAAATACGTGATCATAGTTGACGCATACTCTGATTTTTTTGAGCTCAAAAAGTTAAGTGACATTACAGCAGCTTCACTGATCAAATTCTGCAAAGAAACGTTTGCTCGCTATGGAATACCTAATCTTCTGGTATCAGACAACGCGCCTCAATTTGTAGGTCAAGAGTTCAGCACATTCTCAAGAGAATGGGAATTTTCGCACTCGACATCATCGCCCATGTACAGTCGGTCAACGGAAAAGTCGAGTCAGCTGTGAAAATCGCGGAGACTCTACTAAAAAAGTGTGAAAAGGAAGGATCAGACTTTTATGCAGCCCTTCTAGAGTGGAGGAATGTACCTACTGAGGGTGTCGACGCAAGTCCAGTCCAGCGACTTATGTCCAGGCGAACGAGAACGACCATACCGATAGCCACAAGGCTGCTCACTCCCGAGGTGGCCACTGGAGTACCAGAGTCCATAGAACTCAAGCGTCGACGGGCCAAAATGCACCATGACCTTAGGGCCAAAAACTTACCAGAGCTCGAAGTGGGAGAAGACGTCTTAGTAAAGCCTTCCAGCAAGCAAGATAAATGGTCATTGGGAGAGATCGAACGGAAAATCAATCCGTCATCTTACGACGTAGATGTTGGTGGGAAGACCTACAGACGAAACAGGTCTTGGCTGAGACCATTCCATCGCAGATCAGAGCCTAATCAACCGGAGACTCCAGTCGTACGTCTCTCAATAAGACCAAGGTCGCCATCACCTCTGGAACAACACCAGGGTCCCAAACCAACTCAAAGCCCCCCAAAACCTCCATTCGCTTCCCCAAAACACCCGGAAAACATTGAGAACAAGTCTGAAGACTCCAGCCCTCCTAAAACCAATTCCAACCAAAGAAAAGCTGACTCCGGCGAGCCAAAGCCACCATCTCAACTAGGAAAACCCCAGAACTCCGGGACAGGTCCTCATCCAACAAGGTCGGGAAGGACTGTGAAAGCCCCCAAACGGTTTACGTTTTCAAGCAGCCCAGGAGGATCCACAAAGTATATCATAAAATAGCTCTATTAATAGTTCATTATTAGTGGTACCTGGAGGGTCAAAACCCTTGTTTGGTCGAGACCTGATTTTTGAGTTGAATGTTCCGTGGATACGGAATGTTTCAATGAATAATGACATTCACAAGCTAGAGTTGTCAGAGTTAGATGAATCCAAACTGAAATCAAAAATCGTTGAAGAGTTTCCAGATTTATTCAAAGACGAATTAGGAAATTATAAGTTTGGAGAGGTAAAACTAACTCTTGCTAAGGAAGCGAAACCTAGATTTTATAAACCAAGGCCGGTACCGTATGCTTTTAAAGAAAGTGTTATTTCCGAATTAGAAAAACTTGAAAAACTAGGAGTTATTTCCCAAACAGACTTTTCGGAATGGGGCACACCTTTAGTACCAGTACTGAAGCCTAACGGTACAGTAAGGGTATGTGCAGACTATAAAGTAACGATCAATGAGTTTATAGATGATGTGGAATATCCGACGCCTAGGATAGTAGAAATTTTTGCAAAACTCCAAGGTGGTAAATTTTTTACGAAGTTAGGTTTTTCTAATGCGTACAATCAACTTCGTGTAGATGAAGAGAAATCTAAAATACTAACTTGGAGTACTCCTAAAGGATTATATAAAGTTAACCGGTTACCTTTTGGCACAAAACCGGCGTGTAAGATCTTCCAACGTCAAGTAGAAAAAACTTTACAAGGATGTGAAGGAGCGACTAATCTTTTGGACGATATAGTCGTAGCAGGCAAAACATTTAAAGTATTGGAAGTCGTTAATCCAGTTCAAGACTTCTCCCTGAAATCATGTGTTAATTGTATATTGTTGTGTGCCAAATTAAAAGTTGAGTCTTGCTCTGGAATTCAAATCTGATATTCGCTCTTAAAATATATTAGGTTATTAGGCCCAGAAAAAGGCTGAATTTCGAGTGAAGAAATCATTCTTTGAAATATGTGTGCGAATGTGATGAAAGTTGAACCACTAGGTAAGAACAATTTTGATACCTGGGTCATGCACATGGAGGCACTACTTATCAAGTCCGGAGGATGGAACTATGTGAATGGAAAGAGAGAAAAACCGATAGACGATGCTGGAGCAGCTGCATGGGATGAAAAAGATGCAGAGGCGAAGTCTGATCTCATACTTTATATTAGTCCATCGGAACTTAAAATAGTGAAAGGCTTGAAAACTTCAAACGAAGTTTGGAGGAAACTTCACGAAGGGTATGCATCAAAAGGTCCTGCACGTAAGGCTACTTTACTTAAGAGGCTAGTACTGCACAGAATGAAAATTGGGGACGATGTGAGAGAACATGTCATGAATTTCTTTGATACAGTAGATAAATTATCAGATATGGAAATAAAAGTGAATGATGATTTACTCTCAATCATGTTGCTCTATAGTCTACCAGATGAGTACGAAAATTTCAGGTGTGCGATTGAGTCTCGAGATACGTTGCCGACGCCCGATTTGCTTAGGACAAAAATCATTGAAGAGTCGGAAGCTAGGGGAAAGAAGTGTGAAACGATCGAGGATTCAGATGCATTGTTTGCTCGGAAGAAATTTCAAAAATCTAAAAAGCCTGAGTATAAAAAGAACGAAAAAAATGAGTTTAAATTTAAGTGTTACAAATGTCATAAATTTGGTAATAAAGCTTCTGAATGTTCATCTAAAAGTCAACAGGCAGGAACAGTAGAAGATGATTCTCCAGAAAGCATGGGTACTTCCATGGTGTGTCAGATGACGAGTACGACCAACCTAGGATTCTGTCTGGACAGTGGATGCAGCAGTCACATGTGCAACGATGCGAAAAAGTTTGTTGAACTTGAACCAGTAAGTGACATGAAACTTAAGCTAGCCAATACTTGCACAACAGACGTACTAGGGAAAGGAATTGTTAGATTTAAGGCACAGAACGAGGACAAAACAGGGTCGATAGAATTGAAAGAGACGTTGTATGTACCACTTCTGAGAATTGGACTATTGAGTGTTTCGATGATGACGGATCATGGACTGAGAGTAGTATTTACTCGGAATAGAGCGATCGTTTACAACCAACAAGATCAGAAGGTGTTGATTGCGAAGAGAGTGAACAACTTATACTACGTGAGAGAAGTGGAAGAAAAAGCCAATGCAATTGACGAGAGCACGCGTGATGGTAGGAGACTCAGCAATTTATCGGTTTGGCATAGTAGATTTGGGCACTTAAATGAAGTAGACTTGAAGAAAATGGTCAAAACAAAGAAAGTGAGAGGAGTCAATTTCAATCCAAACCAGAAGCTACCAACGTGCGAGACATGCATTCTAGGGAAAATGTCTCAGACAAAATTTCCAAAAAAGTCGAATAAAAAGGTGAAACCGCTTGAAATCATACACTCTGATGTATGGGAACCGGTGAGGACGAGTTCGATTGGTGGTTCGCGATTCTATGTGACTTTTATAGATGAGGCAACCAGATGGTGCGTAATTGTATTGTTGAAGGCGAAGAGCGAAGTGCTGAAGGCATTCAAAGTATACAAAGAATTTGCAGAGAATCAAAAAGGTGTGAAAATAAAATTTCTTCAATCAGACAACGGAGGAGAGTACGATTCGAAAGAATTCAGAGAGTACCTGGAAAGTTGTGGGATTGGTAGAAGATTGAGTGTACCTGGAACACCACAGCAAAATGGTTTATCCGAACGAATGAATCGAACATTGTTGGACATGGTTCGATGTATGTTGGCCAAATCGAAACTGCCACACAGATTTTGGGCAGAAGCAGTTATGACAGCTGTGCATGTGAGGAATAGGTGTCCAAATAGTGGAAATGATGGCCAGATTCCGTACAAACTTTGGTATGGAAGAGCTCCGAACGTGAAATATTTTAGGACTTTTGGGTCGAAAGCATTCTTGCTGGATAAGACAAAAACCAAAAGCAAATTAGATCCACGATCGAGGGAGTGTGTATTTTTAGGATACTCTGACACGTCGAAAGCATATAGAGTTTGGGATGTGGAAAAGAGAAAGATCTGTGTGACCCGAGATTTGAGATTTGTAGATGAATCAAATCAGAAAACTGTTGAGGCCAAGGAATTCGACGGGCTTAAAGAGCTTGAAATTGATTTGGGAACAGTGAAGAGGTCAGGAAGAACAGATGAAAGGGAACAACAAAACGAAATTGAAGTGCGTATAAGAACAACAACTAGTGAAAATAATATCGAGCAGGGGGTTGTGACTGAAAATGTTGTGCAGCACGAAAATTGTGAGTCGGATAATAGCGTTCCTATAGGAGAAGAGAGTACAGAACTTGAAATGGTCCAGGGCCGGGGTAGGCCGAAGCTCGTAAAAATGACAGAAGGACCTGGAAGAAGGAAGAAAGTGTTCAACATGATTCCAAAAATTAACAAGACTGACTGTACAAATTCTGAGAACAATGAACATGAACTGACTGACGAAGATACCAGTGGAACAAACAGTGATGTGTTTGCAGAGGCAGAAACTGAGATGTGTGAGGTCGCATGCGCTGCTGAAGTCAACCCAAGTGAAGCGTTTGCGGGGCCAGAGCCACATGAGTTCGCAAAGAATTATCTTCTTTATTGCGAAATAAAACATGGACACTTCGTGAAAAGCCACAGGATCAGAAAGCAGTGGGGTGTAGATTGATACTTTGCAATAAATATACAGCAAGTGGTGAGTTAAAGAGACGGAAAGCTCGTTTAGTTGCAAAAGGATTTACTCAAGAGCCAAACGTCGACTATCACGAAACATATTCTCCTGTCGTGCGACTTAGTTCACTGAGAACCATCATGGCCTTAGCTGTTAGGCATGGAATGATTGTGGAACAGATGGACGTAGAGACGGCGTATTTAAATGGGGAATTAGAAGAAAATATCTACACGGAACCACCGAAACATTTTGAACAAATTTTAATGGACATCGTAGACAACGAAAATGACAATGAGGTCGTGGAAGCCGCGTGGAGGATGCTGCGAGAATTTAGAGAAGGAAAGAAATATTGCAAGCTACAAAAGTCACTGTATGGTCTGAAGCAGTCGGGTAGACAATGGTACCTGAAGTTAGACGAGAGGCTGAAAGCAATAGGAATGTTACCTTCAGAATCAGATCCTTGCGTTCTGGAGCCAGATCAGACGACATAGTTCTGGCATCAAAAGATGAAGAAAAATTGAAGAGTTTGAAGAAAAAGATGATGGAAGAATTTAGGATGAAAGATTTGGGGAAAATTCATTACTGTTTAGGTTTGGAATTTGATTATGATTTCGAGAATGGGAAATTGAAGATTAATCAAAGGAAATACATAAATGAAATTTTGAAGAAATTCAAAATGGATACAGCTAACCCGATATCGACTCCGTTGGATGTGAATGTCAAATTTGAACCAACAGATGCAAGACCGAGTGAAATGGCAAAATATCCGTTCAGAAGTTTGATCGGATCGCATATGTATTTAGCCATTGGAACTAGGCCAGACATAGATTATAGTGTAATTTACCTGAGCCAGTTCAACAGTTGCTATACGGAACTTCACTGGAAAGCAGCAAAACGCATTCTGCGATATCTGAAAGGGTCGATGAATCGCCAGCTTGTATATTCCGGAAGAAAAGAAGAGCTGACTGGGTATTCGGATGCTGATTGGGGAAATTGTAGGGTTGATCGCCATTCTTTCAGCGGTTATGTGTTCAAACTTTCAGGAGCAGCGATTTCGTGGACGTCTAAGAAGCAAAGGACAGTAGCCTTATCTAGCGTCGAAGCTGAACTCATGTGTGTATCCGAAGGCGTCAAATAAAATTCTTAGGTTATATTATAGACGGAGAAGATCTCAACAAGGATAAGGAGAAAATAAGGGCTATCAGGGAAGCACCTCCTCCAAAATCCATTACTCAAGTCAGAGCTTTTGTAGGAATGGTCAATTACCATGGTCGTTTCATTCCGCAATTAGCAACAATTTTGCAACCATTTGTAAGCCCCTGGCCGCCGCTTTCGCCCCCATGGGAGGTGGTAAGGACGGAAGCAACCCCCCAGACACCCCTGCGTCTCAAGAGAAGGACTGAGCGGGGAGGAAGGGCGGGGCAGAAGGGCTCCCCCACCAGGAGGGCGCCGCTTGAACTGGAGAGGGAGGTAACGGTGGTGAGGAGACTGACCCACCTCAGGGCTCCCAACCAGGCCTCCTCAGCCAATTGTCTCTCCACTCTCCTGTTGTAAACTTGTTTAGTCCATTGTGTTGTGAAGGTAGAGTTCTTGCCAAGTGTCCGTCCTGTTCTTATTTTCAACAGTTCGTTAGAACGCCCCCCTTAGCTCGCGATCCGCGCCGCACTACTCTTTGCTTGATTGTTACAGATCCGGCTTGCTGTTGGCGCGCCCCATTGTCTAAAGGCACTATAAGACATCCTGAGGGTTCTGGCGTGCTGCTCCGCACCCCAGGCCAATCCAGCTTGGCTCGAGGCTCCAGTCCAACCTGCGCCACACCAATCTACTGCGCTGCCTCCGTCGGATCATAAGCTCGGCTCGCAGCTCGCATGCCAAGCCCCGCCACACCAGCTCCACCCACGGCTCACGCGCCAAGCTACACCAGTCCATTTTGGCTTGCAGCTCGTGTGCCAAGCCGCACCACGCCAGCTCAGCTCACGGCTCGCACGCCAAGCCGCGCCACGCCAACCCAGCTTGCAGCTCGCAATCCAAGCCACACCACGAAAACTCAGCTCATAGCTCACACGCCAAGCCGCGCCAATCCCGCTCAGCTTGCAGCTCCTGCGCCACGCTACGCTAGCCCAGCTTGGCTCGCAGATCCGTCGCCCTCCACGCCAAGCTACACCGAAGGAATCCAATTACCAGTCAGGCCTGTACACCCCCATCATGTCAAGGTAGTGTCCAAGCTTTTTAATTGTCCCTGCTGCAATTCAGGATTTTGTAACAGTAAACCCCATCAGGGTGCGCCCCACTTGGGAAACGCTTTTCTATAACTAATATCTTGCCAGCTCACGGTTTTCTTTGCTTCTAAAGCCCTTTTATTACAAATAGTACCAGTCAGTTCCTAATAATCAGTCATATAAGGTTGAAGTTGAATTGTTGTGTTGTGGTTATTTATACCAGAAGGAATATTGAGAATTTGCGATTATTTTACTAAGTCTGAATCTAGTGAAGAGCGTATACTTAAGAGATACTTACTCATATACATTCATTGAATCTGAATTTACCATTTTTGCTTATTGATATTTACTGTTGACATTGTGCCTGTTTATTTGGTTAATAAACCACTCGTTTGTGAACCAGAGTTCTTTTATTTCTCTACCTATTCCCTGCAGAGTAGTAACTGGATCAGGTTGTTGTCAAGTCCCTTAATAGTGTCATTGACCCTTCAGGTCCGCTACCCTTTCACTTCATTTACAGAACATTCTATTAAAGCTCATAAAGCAACACGACAGTTGGTTGGGTCATTACAAGGGGCTTACAAAATTGGTGGCAAACGGTGGGATATTTTTGCACGGTACGCTGTGCACTGACCCCGCTTCAAATAGTAAACAACCTCATTAAGATCCAGCTGCAGGGGATTAGAGTGGCGTGCTCAGGTAGAGGAATTATTGTAGGTAGGTCGTTTGTGAGCCCGATGGCAATGAACCACACAGCCATGGCTAATAGCGACAGTGACGATGCAGAGGTAGGTACTAATGCCCTCATGAGGCAGATGGAAAGGTTATTGAGGTCATATAAGGAGATTGCCAAAAGAACGCGTGTAACGGAGGAGGAGGGTCCGCGGGGGGGGGGGGGGGGGGTGCCAATGTTCCGCGGTCCATGTTTTTAGAGATTGAGAATTGGGATCCGGATGAAGCGGGCGCGATTACAGTGGCAGCTTTTTTTCAATTATTTGAGGATGTTGCAGGCGAGTTATCCCAGCAGAAGAAACTCCGGTTGCTACGAGCGAAGCGATGAGAACAGCCAAGCAGTTCCTCATAGACCACGCATCAAACCACAAAGGCGCTCACCCTTACGATGAAGCAAAGAAGGCGATGCTCTCCTGGTTCGAGAAAGAAAACCCGCCCAAGGCAGGGGCGCTCCTGTGGAACGCCAAAGAGCTACCAGCAGAAACCCTGTGGCGTTTTGCGGAACGAGTCCACCAATTGGCCCAGCCGGCGATCAACGAGGAAGGAGAAGGACTCACAAGGACACAGCGGCAAGAATGGATTAAGCAGCGGACGCTGAGGGCGTTCATTAGAGGGGTGCGAAAAGAATTGAGCTCGCATCTGATGAATAACCCCCCAAACACCCTCGAGGAAGCCTTGAAGAGGGCTGAAGAATTGAAGGAGACCCTAGGACTGGAAGAAGAGGAACCAAAGTGGGAAATCGCAGCTATCAACCGCCGGGAGGAGAAGAAGTGCTACGAGTGCGGAAACATAGGCCACTTTGCGGCGCGTTGTCCGAAGAGGATGGGGCGGGAGCCCCCACAGAATTCCCGAGTGTTCCAACGTCCGACGCCCCGCTACCCATGTGCATTCTGCAAATTAATGGACCACTTTCCGGTGGACTGCGTCCGGAACCCGCAAAAGATGGTGTTTTGCGACTACTGCAGCGTATGCCCCTGATCGAGGTGATAGTTGATCGCAAAACGCTGGCGGAGACCAGGGTACCAACAACCTCAGCCTCGCCGACTGCCCCGTCGAGTTCCGCGTCAGGGAAAAAAGAAGAGGTGACGAGCATTGACGCCAAAGACTGCATCAAGGACATCAGGAAAGACGACCCTAACTCGGTTCCTGAGAAGGAAGCAGAGGCGGATGTATGCCAGGCCAGCGGCTTAAACACCGTGGGTTGGCTGTGTGCACCGCCTCGCCCCTGTGAAAAGCTACTGGATGTGCAGGCTCTAACTGGGAACGAATCGGCGGAGTTACAGCAGCCTGAGTACGGAGGTGATTCCCAACGAAACAGGAGCCTCAGCGGAATTCGAGATGATGACACCCCTGGAAGAAGACGTATACGAGAGAATCATAAGGGAGGCCCTGCACTCTCCGGATCCTCCACTGCCCGCCACCCATCCCTCCGAGTCCGGATTGGAAGGGGCGTATTACCAAGAAGAAACGAGGCTGGTTACCTTACAGAACGGGATCCCGACGGTTCAGCTGTGCGACCGACGGCAAGAATTGGAGGCGACCATACAGCGGGTGGTGCGTGAGAATATCGGCCAAGCGGAGGAGGAAATGCATCGGGGGCAGAGGAAGACGAGAGGGGGTGAAGGAACTTCCTGCGCGCCCACTAATGAGCCGGCTCGTTCTGCTAACCCGACCCCCCAAATAGGTTCAATTACGGCAACACCCAGTAGCGTTCCAATGGACATCGACGATGCAGCCTTCCTGGTGGAACAATGGGAAGAAGAGCCCCCTAACCCGGACCATGGAATAGCAGACAAGGTGACCCACCTGGAACCCCAAGAGCAAGAGTGGGTTACCCAGGTGTTGAACCGATTTCGCCAGGTGTTTGACAAGCCCGACAAGCGGGGATGCCGCTTACCTGTCAAACACTACATCGACACCAGAGATGCCCCCCCGTGCATAATAGACCGTACAACATTCCACACACCCTATGCCCGGAGGTGGAAAGACATCTCCAGGAACTTCTCAGCGAGGGAATTATCGTCCCGTCAGCTAGCCCATTGTCAGCCCCGGTAGTATTGGTCAAAAAGAAAACCCCCTCACAGGAGCCCCAGAAGTGGCGAATGTGCATCAACTACCGGGGGCTGAATAAGCTGACCAAGGCTGATACCTACCCTCTCCCCAACTTGCAAGAGACTGTGGCCTTGCTCGGGAAATGTAGGTATTTTACTAAAATCGACTTGGTCTCGGTTTACCACCAAATACCCATGCACCCTGTGTCAGCGGAAAAGACTGCGTTTATGGTATTGGGTGGGCATTATGAATACCGCCGAATGGCATTTGGACTGAGAAATGCCCCGGCAACCTTCCAGCGTGACATGAACAACGACCTGGATGGGTTAATCGGTAAGGACTGCCTGGTCTACCAGGACGACATCATCGTGTTCTCAGCCACCTTCGGCGCGCACCTGAGAAGTCTGTCCAGGGTGTTGGCCCGACTCGCCGCCCCGCCTGTTCCTCACACCCCCGTGCCCCTCTCTTCCGTTCGGCGGACTGGAGGGCAAGAAGGAGAGCTCTCGCTTTGACACCGTATGAAGCAGACAGTTGACCTAGGTTTTTTAACTGAATTGCAATTTTTCAAATTTATGGTTCAAGTTCATTCTTTGACGCTATAATACCCAATTATAAGTTTTTACGTACATTGGTTGAATAACGATAGTTGATTGTCTATTCATTCATCGAAAAATTGTCATGCCTGCCCTAAAAGGTTGGTTCTATTGTCACTGAGGCGTACAGACCTTTGCAAACTTGTGGGACTCCTCACTGGCCACTGTCCTCTAAGGTACCACCTTAACAAAATGGGTAAGGCCAGGACAATAGAATGCCGGCTCTGTTGCGAAGAAGCGGAGACAGCTGAACACGTACTCTGTGACTGCCCTGCTGTCGCATCGATAAGATTCCGGCATTTCGGAAAGGGCACCCTAACACCCGCCGATATTGCCAAGGAAACGCCTGAAAACCTCCTTCACTTTGTGAATGAAGAGGCCATAAAAAAGATTCTTAAATAAAACTGGGAAAGTGTCACAATAGATCCTAGCGGTCTCATTGACCAGGGGTTCCTCCCATCCCATTAAAAAAAAAAAAAAAAAAAAAAAAAAAAAGGTTGGTTATTGAAACTATCGCACTAACAAAGTTTCTGTCAAATGTGACGGACTCAGGTGTACCGCTACGAGTTGTGTATCCAAATTAACGCTGCTTGCTTGGTCCAGCCAAATATAAACAGGGGAGAGAAGTTAAATAAGATGCACAACTACGTAGGATGAAAGAAGTGTAATCAAATAAATTGAAAATGAAGAAGGGGAATGAGAAGCTATGGAACGACCACTCTTGGTAAATCTCCACGGAGGTATATCCTTCCACGCTGTTACCTCCATCTTCCTCCTCCCTTCCACATCACCCATCTAGGTCATTCTTGCTTATCAATTGACTGGTCGCGAGCAGGAAGCAGTCAGCTGACGAGTCATTTGGTTGCCCTCTTTATGTCCCGCCCCAATTAAACAGGCTAGCTCTTGGCGGTACATCTCTCCCCAGGTTAAGTCCTTAGCGTCTTAGCCTTAGCCAGGAGTTGGTTGGAGTCCTGGTCCATTTGGCCTTATGAGGCATTTTCCAGTCGCTTCAGGTCAGCTCAGAGACAGTAGAGCGTAGGGCGCACCCGCCACTGCTCACAACCAGTCGATTTCATTGCAAAGATGTTTCTTGGGATGGAAAGAGGGTGTTGCCTGGGTTTGTCCTGGTGTGTGGTGATGCTTTGGAAACTTCCGATAAGAGAGGGTCGCCCGGAATAAAAAGAAGGGGCACAGAGTAATGCCTGAGATACAGATAGATAGATGAAAATACAATGCGAAGATACATCAGTCTAGAATACAGAGAAGACTTAACTAGAATGAGACATGAAGCACACCTACCACAAGCTGGCCTGACACAGAGGCAACAAAGGTGAAATGAAAGGTAGAGTGAAATATACAAGAATCATAAGGCAAATTAAACATTCGGTGAAAAGTAATAAGAATGAATAAACAATGTATGATTACGAAAATTGAAACGTATAGTAAAGGAAGATAATAAACAAAGTAGGTAATTAATTATAAGTGTGAAAATTTGAACATTAAGTGAACAAACACGAAGAATAGACAATGTAGGTAAGAAATTAGGTATTTAGACAGTGAATTGAGTAAGAAGTTAGAATTTGAGGAAGGGAGTTATAACAGACAACAATAATAACAGTTGAAATTTAGAATTTTAACAGTAATTCCCTAAATTTGTAATAATTAAATTCTTAAATACTCGTAGATAATTGACTTACTACCGGTATACAATTGAAGCATAGGAAGGAAAAGGTAGTCCAAGGGATGCACAGAGTTAGTATTCCACACCGAAAGGATAGAGTTAGTTTCATGCAATCGATGGCTCAAAATCTTTACAACCTGCGCGATGCCCCTCCCTCCCCTCTGTGGAGACGTTACCACCTCCGGTGGCACTAGTACCCTCCCCATGGTGCACCTTCTTATGAGTTCATACTTTGTACTCTTATACAGTTATTGCGATCTTATTCAGTTAATTGCACGGTAATCTTATGTCCGAGTAGGTACTTAGGAGGTACTTAGGCGGTATTTAGGAGGTAAACTACTACTTATATAGGAGTGAGTGGATGTCATTTACTTCATCATTCCTGTAATGTTTCATACTATTCTTACTGTTGTTTCGATATGTCCGCCATAATTGGTTCATCCTCCATTTCTCAATTAGCTGTCATGTATTTTCCGGTGGAGAGTGGGTTTCTCACTGGGTTCCATTTATGCACACATGACGAACTCTTTGGAAAATTTCAAAAATTATTATTTGGAAGATTATATATACACATAAAATATCACCAAAAACAATAAATATTATTATTATATATTTCATGTATTTAGAAAGATGCGAATATATTATTATTATTGTTATTTTAACCTATCACACCTTTAATTACATAGGACATGAACAAGACAAACCAAACCGCTGAATTTTTATAACTAATATGTACATAAATTTTATTAAGTTAAATTAATGGGACAATGTTGAAGTTCTGCTATTATGGGCTACCGTTCAATTCACCTGCCCGTGTTTGGTGTGTTGAATACCATTACCTGGTTTTTTATACCAGGGAACCAGTTTGCACAACAGCAATGCACCAAGTACAACAGCCACGGTTACGCCTACTGCCCTTGTGGTCCAATCACAGAAAATAGAATACACTAGAAGAGGCAGAGACGCCCTCCGGCAGTGAAGGGAATGGCACCAGCCCGCCCGACTCTACCCCCACTCCTACGCACCCTTCTCGAACCCCTCACGCTATTCACTGCTGCGCTGTTGACCTAAGTTTTCCTTTGTTTAAGGGCAAAAATAAACAATGCAACTCTTATTTTTGGTAATAAACGGTATAATTACACTTCGGGTATTACATTGTTATGTGAAATACAAAATACGAAACAAAATTAATGTTATTGTCCTTTGAATAGAATGATTTTGTTATTTTTCGTTTGTACGCGTTTTGTGTGCAAATCATCATTGAGGGTTTTCAAATGGTGGTGCATTCTAATTGTCAAATACATCTGACCAATTGCTTTGATAAGTGATGTACAATGTGTTTCTTCTTCTGAAAAATGAGCTGTTATCAAAAAGATTCTTCCCAATTCACTGTTTTAACAAAAGGACTGTAATTGCCGCCGAGTCTGCTGTTAATTCTTTCCTGGACTGTTTGCACCTAAACATTTTTTCACCAATCGTCCAAAATATTAATAATATCTTTATCTAGCATAACTAATTCTCGTGGGACCTGTTCAAGCAAAACGCGATTACGTCCGATCAAAGATAGAAGGTTGGATTGAGAGTGTTTCAAAGATGTCCGAAGCAGCAAAGCAGAGCCCACAGGCAGCCCACACAGCATTCACCAAAGCTCTTCAACAAGAATGGGCATACACGCAGCGAGTGGTAGGAGGATTTGGAGACAAATACATAGCGCTGCGTGGCACAATACGAAACAAGCTGGCACCAGCCCTTCTTGGCCGGGAGGCAGGAGTTTTACAGGAGCTTCTTGAATATCCAACAAAATTGGGAGGCCTTGCTCTCAAAAATCCTGTCATGACGGCCTCCAAAGCTTTTGAGGTATCCAGAGAAGCCACTGCACCACTCATTCAAGCCATAAAAAGTGGCAGCACGGTGGATGTTGCCCAATATGAAGGTGCTGTGGTGTCAAAGTTGTGAGAAGTGGCTACATGACGTAAAGCCACTGAGCTTGCAGCCAGCCAGCAGCTCCTGGCGACACTACCCACAAGGCAGCAAAGAACCATTCGAAGGACAGTAGAGGCGTTCCAATGGCTCAGCGTCCTCCCATTGGCGGCAGACAACTTCGACTTGTCACAATCCCAATTCCGCAATGCACTGTCCATTCGGTACGGCTGGGAACCGAAAGGGTTGCCAGTGTGGTGCGACGGATGCGGGAGTCCCATGGACATGAATCACGCCATTAACTGTATGAAGGGAGGCCTGTGGGATCAAACAGGGACATGACCTCGTCCGAGATGAATGCACAAAAATAGTGAGCCTTGCATGGAATGGCGTGGTCACGGAACCAGTTTTACGTGACAGTGCTGATGGCAGCCCGCCATGCGACTCTGCGCTAATATGGACAAGTGTGAATTCCTGAAAAGGGAAACCAGTTATTTGGGGCATGTCATCACTCTCAAAGGAGTGCATATGGAAACCGACAAGGTGGAAGCAGTGTGCGACTTCCCGGTCCCCCAGAGCATCAAGCAGATCCAGGCATTTCTGGGGCTGGCAGGGTTCTACCGACGCTTCGTTCCCCGATTCTCTGAGTTGTCCGCCCCCATGACGCAGCTCCTGCGAAAAGGAGTGAAGTTTGAATGGGCCGACGCCCAACAAACTGCCTTTGACGAGCTCAAGAATGCCTTGATGTCTGATTGGGTGTTAATTTACCCGATTTCACCCGAAAATTCATCCTGGCTACGGACGCTTTGTAGACTGCCCTGGGGGCGGTTCTCTCACAAGTGAAGGATGGCGACGAGCGGCCAGTGGCCTACGCTAGCCGGAAATTGAATGCGGCGGAAACTCGGTACTCCACCATCGAAAAGGAGCTTTTGGCAGTGGTGTGGGGGGTCCGCCACTTCCAGCCGTACCTGTTGGGAAAGGAGTTTGAGTTGGAGACGGACCATATGGCCGTAACCGCTGCATTGAGACTGCGTGACCCTACATCGAGGGTGGGACAATGGACGCTACGCCTTTCAGAGTACTCTTTTACTCCCCGTTACAGGGCAGGAAGTCAAATGGGACACGCGGATGGTCTGAGCCAGATGTACGGGGCTTCGATTACCCTGGACATACCGGGAAAGCTTCTGAAGGTGGCCCAAGAAATCGACCCCTGGGTGCGAGAAATGTGCCTACGCGGAGGGCCCCAGATACACCAACGGAACGACATCTGGGAGACTGAAGTAGTCATTGACGACCAGACACGATGGGTACCCCTCATACCTTCCACGCTGTGAGAGTGGGTACTAGCCACTGCCACGGAAGCATGTGGGCCAGACACCCTGGAATGGAAGTTACCGAGAAGATAATACGGAAGACCGGGTTTTGGCCAAAGATGACCCGTACCATCAGAGCCTACCTGGAACGCTGTGAGCCCTGTCAATGACGCAACACCCCTAGTGGGTTACAGGCTCCACTGCAACGCCCCCTGATCCCATCTGAGCCCGGCGAGGTAGTAGGAATGGACTTTGTTGGACCTCTGAGAATGGAATACGGACTCCGCTACCTACTCACAGTAATAGATCACTTCTCCAAGTATGCTGAGGCCTATATTGTAACCAACACCAATGCCGAAACCGTCGCCCAGATCCTCGTAAGAAAGTACATACCCACTCACGGTGTCTCCCAACGGCTGGTGACTGACAGAGGAACCGCCTTTACGTCCGAGCTCATCGAAAAGTTATGTCAGGACTGGGGTAGCAAGAAAATACAGACCACGGCTTATCATCCGCAAGGTAATGGGGTGTGTGAGCGATTTCACAAGACCTTCGCTAACATCCTGGCCAAGCTGGTGTGTTGCACGAGAGCTTGGGAGCATTGGGTGCCCCTAGCCTTGTCCGCCTACCACTCGCTCCCCCACAAAAGTACCGGCTACAGCCCGAACTTCCTGACTTACGGGAGGGAACTAAGGCTCCCCAACGCTGCCCCCTGGCAAGACAACAGCGACCCAGAATATACGTCATCCCTGCAAAAGCTGCACAAATCCCGACGAGTAGCAAAAAGATGTCTGGACAAAGCATGGAGACAGCAAGCTGCACAAATAAACAAACGACGTGTTCCGCAGTCTTTCGAGGTGGGAGACCCAGTTTATCTCAAGGCCCTCCAGGCGCCCCCCACGGAGTGTTGCAAGTTTTGGAGCCCCTGGACGGGGCCATGGTACGTAATTTTGCGCCTCTTGGATGTCACCTACGAAATACGTGACGTCTTGGGAGAGAGAAGGCAGGTGGTACATTTGAACCGATTAAAGCCGGCATCTGAGGTGGCGTGCCCGACAACGCTTTTGTGGACGATCTCCCCCAGGAAGTCCTTGCCCCCGTTCCGCCCACAAGGGACATATTATTAGAGCAGGACCGTTGGGAGTTGGATGAAGCATGGGACCACGAACGGAATTATCACGAACCAAACAGCCCGAAGGACACGCCGGAATCCTCTGACAACGACCCGACACTGTGCCCACCCGGGGTTCCTCCTGCTCCACGCTATGAACTTAGGGCGAGACCTGTGCGAGGTTACAGGAAGATGCACGTCACTGGCGCCCTTGCTGGTGTGGTTCAGGAACCTGTTGGACTGGGTTGGCTGGACCCAAAAAACTATTGTTCACTCATGGACCTTACTGCTGGGGGGTATGTGACCCCCCAACTTACTAAAAGGAGGAAGGTAGAATGAAGAAACGAACAAGATTATGTAAATAATTATGTCATGTATATATTTTGTTTTCTTTTGGTTTTGTTTTAAAAATTTAACAAATGTTCTAAGATTTTTACATAATAGATATAAGCTGTGCTTCTGTGACTAAAACGGTAGTATTATTACATGCCTCCCCCCCCCCCCGCCTCACATATACACAGAAAATGCATAACCCTTACAACTAGATTTCTAACGTGCATGTCCATGAGTTATGGTAGGAATGAGTCTAGGAAATATAACTTTTGCAGCAGGGCATAAGATTACTTAAATTTTTGTTGATTTGTCAAATTGTTAAATACGTGATGGAGGGTAACACGATGTTTTGTCCCACAGATGGCAATGGGGCGAGCACCCCGCGCTGAAGACCTAGGGGCAACTCCCCCAGTGGTGATACTGCCCTCAGCGGTTGCTATCCGCAGAAGATATGAGGACGCCTTGATGAAGGTGTTTGATGAAGACCCCAAATGTTTGCCTGGGCCCAAAACACGCGAGGAGGACGCCATGTCACAACTAGAGGTCCTGGTCATGTCGGTCGATGTGATGGCACAAACATCTAACCAAACGATGCTTCATCAAATGAAGGATATTGCAGTCAAGGCGGCACACGAATTGGCAGGGCTGATTCCCCAGTGGCGTAGGCATAGGATCGAGATAATGACGGCCCAGAAAAGGATCGCCAGATTTATTGGAGGAAAATCAAGACCTGAGGGGGCGGCTACAAGAAAAGTGCAGGGAAGTCGACGCCATTATAACTCAACTGCAAGACGACCCCATGCAGCGACTAAAGAAAATGAGGACCCGCAGGAGAAGAAGTTCAACCCGACCCTTGGAGACCCACCACCACCTACCTGGAACACGACCTTAACCAAGGTGAGGAATCCAGCTTACTTGAACCAGAGATCGAGTTGATGGAGGTGACTTTGGAGGGTATGCCCGTCCACAGCATAAACTGCCCCATGTGCCTCTGCCCCGCCAAGAGACTCCAGACCTTCCAATGCCCGGCCTGTAAAGATTTCTTTGGGCAACTGGTCAAGCGTTATCTGTGGGGCAAAAACTTGCCGACGGACTGGGAGAGGCCACACAGCACCCAGAGTTCCCTATGCTCCTTCTGCCGGCGGAGGCGTTACAAAAATGAATTCCAAAAACTGTACCCGCATAAGGTATTTCCCCTTCCCAGCCTAGAAGACAGATTTGCCTCCGAGGACGTCGGCTGCCAAGGAGGGGAGGGATGTAAGCCCCCGGCTACAGTTGCTGCCCCCAAGGGAGGCGGAAGGGTGGAAGAGGCTCGCCCCCCGAGCACCCCCGCTCCATACGAAAGGGACCGGACAAGGAGGAAGGCCGGGGCTACCCCTCACGGAGTGGAGCCGTTCCCCGACTCGGAGGGCACCCCGTAGGTTGGAGAGGGAGGTCGCTGTGGTGGGGAGACTGACGCACCTCAGGGCTCCCGACCAGGCCTCTGCAGCCAGTTGTCTCTCCGCTCTCAAGTTGTTCAGTTGTTCCGTCTGTGTGTCGTTGTGTTGGCAGAGTTCTTGCCCAAGTTTCCCGTCCTGTCACTATTTCAATTGTTCGTTAGAACGCCCCCTAGCTCGCAATCCACGCCGCGCTACTGTTTGTATTTTGTTACAGATCCGGCTCGCCTTTGGCTCGCCCTGTTGTCTGGGGCTACACTGAGTCGCATAGAAGATCACGGCGCGCTGTCTTCCGCGCCAAGCTGCCTAACACGTGCCTCTAGCTTGGCTCGTGGCTCAATCCATCCCAGCGCCGCGCCAGTCAACCGCGCCGCTCCATCGCAGCTCGGCTCGCCATCCACTCCAAGCTACCAGCTCAGCTCGCGTCACCTACCATCTCCACGCCGAGCTGGGCTACAGCGCCATCGCCATCCACTCCAAGCTACCAGCTCAGCTCGCGTCACCTACCATCTCCACGCCGAGCTGGGCTACGCCAAGCGCCACGACAAGCCGCGCTATGCCAAGCGCCATGCCACAAAAAGGAAAACCCCATTCAAGTCAGAACGGTACTCCCCCATCACGTGAAGGTAGTGTCAGTCATTTATTAGTAACCCTGCTGCAATTAGGACTTGTAATCTTAAACCCCATAAGGGTGCGCACCATTTGGGTAATGCGTGTTTGTCATTGTTTTTGCCGCCTCACGGCCTTCAGCGTATAATGCCTTCTCTTTTACAATACCAGCCAGTTCCTAGTAGCCAAAACTTGCAATTTGAAATTGACTTAATAATTAAGACTAGTTATACCATTTGGAAATATTGACATAATACCATTACATATGAGTCATTACTACGTCTATGCACACTATACTATTAAGGACCATTTATTTTGAAGTTATTGCTATTGTGTTATTGAAATTTACCATATTTTGTGCATGTTTAATTCATAGTTAATAAACCACACGTTTGTGAATTAGTGTTCTTTATTCACTCTACCTATTCCCTGCAGTATAGTATCTGGATCTAAGTGTTTACCAAGTCCCTTTTCAGTGTCATTGACCCTTCAGGTCTGCTACCCCCTTCACTTCACTCTATCATTAGCTAACAAAGCTCTTCAAGCTTCCCAACCGTTACTAGGGTCATTAAGAGGGGCTTACAGTAATTAATTACTGATTATTATAATCATCAGATAGACGCTTATTTGTGGAGAGTTATGAGAGGAACATCAATCTTGTCTCATTCCATCGTGGTGCAACCGAATGCGGCGCAGCAAGGCATTTTTCAATTATACACACTGTTGATTTCACGACAATATTAAAGGAAGGAAGGAAACAATAATCACTTATAATAGTAAGAAACAAAACAGAACCAAAGAAACGAAATTATGAACACTTTAGCAAGTAAATACAACCAGAAATACGGAATGCTGCTAACACTTTTTAGAAATCTCGCTTGGAGCTGGGGTGCGTAGGAGTGGGGATGGAACCCGGCGGTTGGTGCCACCCACCTCCCGACGCCTGCCGCTTCTAGTTTTCTCCATGTTCTGTGGGTCCAATGGAAAACTTTTCAATGATGTTGTCTCATTTCCGTGTCTTCGTATGAGGCATTCAGCTGCGCAATAGCTTTGTGGATAGCCAGGGAAGACGCCAAAGTTGGAAGTCACTCTAGCATCTCCCTGAATTTGCTTGGATCCAGCATAAGCTGTCGCCTTTCATGTTTTGTAATGGGAGCAATTTCTCCACTCAGAAATGGTAAATGAAGAGTGATCACCCCAGAAACAGTTCTGAAATCTACTGTTTCTACTGTTGTTTGACCTACTAGGCGAAAATTTGAGCCAATCAGTGTACAATTCGCTAGGTTGTGGATGAGGCCGCAACGGGTGAGTATGATGAAGTATTGCTCTCGACCAGGACATCGTACTGTTAAATTTAGCTGGTTTCCCACAGAATATGCCCAATGATTCCCAACTAATTTGAATGTTGGTTCACCGTATTGTGCCAGGGACCTTTCACAGTGTTCAATTGACCCTGTCATGAGTGACAGCTCACACGAAGTCTTAGCACTTGTGAATAAAGGTTTACCTACGCTACAAATGGCAAGTATTCCATCAGTACCCAGCTGTAAGTCCGATTCATCAGGTAGCATATAAGTTGCAGCTGTTTGGTCAATTGCAATCTATTCATGCAAGTAGCTCCATTGCATCCAAACATTTAATTCGTAATCGAACACAGGCAAGGTATGGAGACAATACAGGTCAAACACTGTCCCTGGGTCAAGTAGGGGTATGGTGATAGTATAGATAAAGTCCTCTTGTGAAATACCCATCTTGACTTTAGCTGCCTGGTAGTACCAATAAATGTCTTCATTTGACTGCTCAAACGGAATAGAGAGGGTAGAGCTGAATTTAACAAGTTCTCCTTTGACTTGGGTGAGTAAACTGGCAAGGTCTCTAGGAGAAATTATATCTGACGTCAACTGCCCACGTCCAGCAGCTTCTACAGCTGACTGAAACCGCTGGAGGCTGGCACTTTCTTCCTGAAATTCCGTGACGGCTTCTGCCCTCAAAGAATTCCAATGGGTCAGTGTCTGCTGAAGTTGAAAATCCTTCAGAAGCCCGTTCACTAGGTCCGCGACTTCAACTTGTGTATTATTCAACTCCAATATTAATTGGCGGAGGATTGTAGTGTGGTTTGCTATTTTGTCCTCTTCATCCTTGAGGATTGATAGCTGCATCTGACCGTGGTGGGCCAAGGTTGTATCCTGCTCCTCTAATTTTACCTTCAGGTGTTTCATCTCTTTATCTGTTGTTAAGCCAAAAAGGTAGTGATAAACAGATCCTATAGGTTGAAATTACGATCTGGGTCTAATTTGGTGATGAGGCATGAAAGAATGAAGGAAACCCAGTCTGTTCTTATACTCTAAAACATTATGCTTTAACCAACTTACCTCCCATGCTACCTCTTGTCTTACCCTTAGAGGTGCAGTAGCGGCAATATGTTTCTCCAGCTCTGAGACATCGTTAGCTAGTTTTTCTGCTGATTGGAATAACTCGGTGAAGTTGTAATGGATTACCACATGCCATTTTGGTCCAATTACAGCCACATGCTGAAGCCTTTCCACTATTAGTCCTGTAGGCGTATTCATCACAGTAGTAACCTGGCAAGGAACTAACGGCACAACAGTGAGCAACATAGAAAGCATTGTGACAACCTGCAAGTGGACAACTATTAAACACAAATGAAAATTTAGTAACATGTATCGTCATGCAATTGATTCATGTAAATGAATGAAACAGAAAGGAAACATAAATTATAAAACTTATAATTTTTATTTAATACGCATATCATGCGTATTTAATACGCATGATATAATATTAACGCAGAGAGGGGGAATATAGATAACTATAGATATGTATTTACAACTTAATTCTAGCTTATTACTATCATTATTCAAGGCACAGAAACACCGTGAAGTTACTCCACATAGTCCACACGAGTTTTTGCCCTCAGATTGTACCTACTGGTATTTCTGGTGGCTGGCAGTGGCTGGTTTGTAGCCCTGCTCCCTACTGTGTTGCTGTCCTCCTCATCTGTCCATTCCATGTCTGAGGGGTGAGGTGAATTGGGCGTCATGGTCTCATCTGCTATACCATGATTTGACTGCAGAGAAGGGGATCCGGCTGTGGCAGGCAAGTCAGTGGCAAATGGTTTCAGCCTGGACTTTGGTGGACTTGTGGACTTTGGTGATCTTTCTTCCTACCTTCAGCGTCACATTTTGTGGTGAATGGGTTTCTGTAACGGCGTGTGGTCCTGTCCAGGTTTTTGTGAGTTTCCTCGCTTGGTCCTTTTTGACAGCTGGGTTGAAAAGGTATATCTAATCACCCACTGCATAGCCCGGGTCTGTTGTCCCTATTGGCAATCTGCATTTTGTTAACAGCATCCCATAGGTCTAGCAAGGTGGAACGCAATTCCTCTACATGAAGTGCGTATGGCTCAATTGAAGGCTGTAGGGCTAAGTCATCCTTAGCCGGCAGTGGCATAGGTTTCCCAAAGACAACAGTGAACGGAGGAAGCAAGGTTGTCTCGTTGTTGTGGGAATTGATTACCTACTAACTCAGCTAGTGGTAATTTCAAATCCCAGTCAGTTTGGGCGGCATTAATGAAATGTGCCAGAATCTTTTCCATAGTTCTGTGCACTCTCTCACATCGTCCATTTCCTGCCGGGTGGTATGCTGTGGTATGGATTTTATCCACCTGGAAAAATTCACATAAATGGCGAATTAGCTCGGACGTAAAATTTGCTCCTCAATCTGACAGTAGCCGCTTGCTGGCACCAAACTTTGCTATATGGCAGACTAAATTCTGGGCCACCTCTTCTGCTGTTTGAGTGCGCATGGGGTAAAACTGCACATATCTGGAAAACTGGTTGATGATTGTTAAAATGTAATTGAGGCCATCTTGGGTTGATCTGGTCCCACCACGTCAACGGAAATTGCTTCAAATACCTCCTTTGGTTCTTTGAATATCCCTAATGGAGGTTTTGATCTTCCATGGTCCTTGACAAGAGCACATTGGGGGCATGCACGGATGTATCATACAATATTCCAAGACATGTTTGCCCAGAAATACTTGGCTTTCACTGCTTGGCTCGTTTTTCTCTGTCCGCAATGGCCTCCTTGTGGTGTGCCATGAGCTAACTGTAGTATTTATGTGCGGAGAGAGCTGGGTACCATCAGCCATATTCCATTTTCTGTGTTCTTGACGAGAACTCCGTCAATCGTTTTCACAAAACCTGGTTGCTGTTGTGCTTTGATGCACAATGGATCCTTGGCTTGTTCTTTAAGGAAATCTTCTCTCTCAAGAACCTTCACTACCATGTATGCCTGGGAAAGGCCATCTGCATTTGTATTAGTTTTTCCACTCTTGTACCGTGGGGTGTATGCATACTCCTCCAGCATGAGTGACCAGTGCATGACTTGAGCGTTTGAGTCCTTCATTTGGTGAAGATATCGGAGAGGTGCATGATCAGTCACTATGGTGAATTTGACTCCCCAGAGATATTGGTGAAAAAAGCGTACAGCATAGACAATAGCAAGTAATTCCAACTCAGTAGCAGAATATTTCTTTTCAGCTTTGTTCAGAGCCCTACTTGCATACGCTACAGCAGTGTTTTTCAACCTGTGGGTCGTGAACTCCTGGGGGGTCGCGAGAGGTCGAGAAAACTTCAGTTTTTTTTAACAAGACATAATTTGTGAGACTTAAATAAAAAATTATTATATTTAACAAAATTTTCATATAATCAATCATACAAGTCAGAAAAATGCTAGTTTAAAACATGTTATTACAAAAAAAGTAAATATTAAAAATGTGTTTAAATAGAAAATGATTACATCTGTGCTTGCTTATCTTTGTTCATTTTAATGTGACGGTTGCGCTTGAGTTTGTTTAATTAATTTCTCCCATCGTGGATCCGTTCTTGCCACATTAAGTATTAAATCGTTTTCCAAATTTAAGCGATTTCTTAGTTTACATTTTATTCGCGCCATTGATGAAAATGCCAACTCGCACAAGTACGAGGTAGAAAATGGAATCAAACACTTCAAAGCCTCGGATGTTAATTCCGGGTATTCTGTTTTTCTTTTTAACCAAAACGTATCCAAATTTTCAGACTTGAATTCCAAGTGTAGCATCCCATCGGCAGACAGTTCCAGCAGATTCCCTTTGAGCTTAGTTGCTAAACTAGCCTCGTTTATAGCTGCATTTAGAAACGGATTTAAGATCCATCTTTGCCCAGTGTTATACGATATCTCTTGCAGTGAGAAGTAATGACACAATTCTTTCTTCAAATTATGTAACACCATTTTCATACCGGATATATACGAGTTGATGTTGATTTCGCTTCCGACTTCTTCACTAAAAGACTGTGTGGACGAAAATGATTCAAAGTTGTTTTGATTTATAGATGATGACCACAATTCAATTTTTTTTATGAAGCCATGGAGTTTGTCTTTTGCTGTAATGACATTTTCATCACGCCCTTGAAGACTTTTATTCAAGTTATTTAAATGTTCAAATAAGTCAGAAAGAAAAGCCAATTTCAAAAGAAATTCCGGGTCAGAAATGAATTCAGAGTAATGTGACTTGGTTTGCTGTAAATATACTAATAGTTCAGCGCGAAGTTCCATAACTCTGGTCAGTACTTTGCCTTTTGGTAACCATCTAACCTCTGTATGGTAAAGCAAATTGCGGTGTAGTGTCCCAATATCTTCACGAATGATTCGAAACAATCGAGTCCGCAACGCCTTTCCTTTAATAGAATTTACAATGTTAATGATAATATTAAGAACTTGACTGTATTCTTGCGGTAAGGATTTGGCTCCAAGAGCTTGGCGATGGAGAAAGCAATGCATCCAACAAGCGTTTGGCATCTGTTCTTTCAGTCTAGCAATAAATCCACTCTTCGCACCAGTCATGGCTTTTGCTCCGTCACTACAAATAGCAATACATTTTTGTGCCCAATCGATATTCATATCTTGCGTAGCTTCAAGGAACATGTCATGCAAACATTGACCTGTAGTATTTTCGGGAAGTGCCTTGCAAAATAGTATTTCTTGCATTATTATTTCATTGCATTCAAAACGCACAAAAGCTACGAATTGCGCACAACTCGCAATATCCGTTGATTCATCAAATTGCAAGGATACAAAAGAACCTTTCTTTATTTTTTCTATGACCTGATCACGAACATCAGTCGCCATGTTGCTTATCCTGCGTTGAATGGTATTGTCAGAGAGAGGATTACTTTTGAGCTTTTCGACCTCTTGCTTGCCAAACATAATCTCTGCCATATCTAAAGCCGCTGGTAAAATCAAATTTTTGGCAATACTGTGAGATTTCCCTGCTTTAGACACACAAAAAGCTACTTGATAACTAGCGAGCAACGCTTTCTCATTCAGGTTGGACATTTGTCCTATAGCAGTTTTTTGATGTTCAAGAGCTTTCAATTTTCGCTCAAAAAATTCCACAGGTTTATCAAGCTACGAGTTGCGCACAACTCGCAATATCCGTTGATTCATCAAATTTACAAAAGGCCTTTTTTTTTAGGATGTTTTGTGTTTAAGTGACGTACCAACTTCATGGCTTCATCCTTGCTCTTGACAAATCTTTTCAAATTTTTGGCAAATTATTTCCATGCTTTAGACACACAAAGCGGTTTACTGTCAAGGTTGGACATTTGTCCTATAAAGCTTTCAATTTTCGCTCAAAAAATTCCAAATTTTAAATAAATGTCGTCATAAAGGCCTTTTTTTCTTTATTCCAGTACTCCCGCTAGACGTTGATGGTTCTGATGATCTTTTCAGGAATTTATCCATTTTCAATTATAACAATTGAAATAAATACCGTACAACAAGTGGTTTGCGCTCTAAATAGCAGACATGACCCCGGGTGACTTACGTTCACAAATCACTCAATTTCCACTTATCGGGTTTGCTTTTGATTCTACTTGCTTCGCAAGACAGCGTCAAACTACCATGGCCGCGATCAACCGCCGTATTTATAGGCCAGTGCATTCTAGCGCAAATTGTCTCGAAGCGTAAAGAAACGTCTCGAAACTTGTGGATCTTTCGTAGACTACCCGCGCCATCTGTTGTTAACATACGGAACCTGTACTATCTCCTAGTGCTAGTGTTAACAACAGATAGCGCTGGGAGTCTAGGCACAAACGATATATTTTATTTATTTATATACTTCTAATATGTTTGTATTTGTTTGTTAGTTACCAATTTAAAATTATTTGTTTTACGTATTTAATACTTAATTATATTGTTGAACGACACGTATTTGCAAGTAAATAAGGTATATTTGTTAACATAAACTGCCACTAAAATTCGTCCGGCTCTTGCAACTACCAAAATAATAATAATAAATATTTTCTTCTTAATGACGTCCAATCATACGTTCTGCTAGCAACCCCCCAACAACACATGATGCGACTGGAGAGTCCCTACACCATCCCCCTTCCTCTTCTTTGGAGCAGCAATCCCGCAGGCGGTCTGCATGAACAACGCGACGCTTCCCACTAGGCAACTTCACCCTGTAGACGACGTCGGTGATTTGCTTCACAATGACGCAAGGCCCGATCCAGGCCTGCTGGAGTTTGGGAGCCAGCCCCTTCCTCCGGGTCGGGTCGTACAGCCAAACCTTGTCATTCATTTGAAATCTGGGCTGCTCAGCTCTCACGTCATACTGCCGTTTTGCTGTCTCCGCCGCTTTCTCCAAGGCCTCTCGAGCTTGTTGGTGCACTCCATCCAGTGTTCTCCTGAGTTGCCTGGCATAGTCAGGCACTGTTGTCTCCTCTGGACTCTGACCTGTCAAAAGGTCTGCTGGCAATGTAGGAGACCGCCCTAAGACTAACTCAGCGGGCGAGAAACCCGTGGCCTGATGTGGGGCTGTCCTGTAGGCCAAGAGTAGCCAAGGTAGCTGCTCATCCCAGTCGCTCTGATCTTCCTGCACCACCTTCCGCAGCATCTCCTCCAATGTTCGATTAAATCGTTCCACCAACCCTGTACTCTGGGGGTGAAGTGGGGTGGTGTGCGTCTTATGAGCTCCCAGAATCTTCAGCACCTCCTTGAAGATTTCGGACTCAAAGTTCCGTCCTTGGTCGGTATGGACCTCCCGCGGAACACCGAACCGAGACACGACGTTCTCAAACAGGCCACGAGCTACTGTTTCAGCCTTCTGGTTCTTCACTGGAAAGGCCTCTGGCCACTTTGTAAAGTAGTCCATTACAACCACGATGAACTTATTCCCCCTCTCTGTTTCAGGGAGAGGTCCCACGATGTCTATGGCCACTCGGTCGAATGGGGCCCCAACCACATAGCGCTGCAGAGGAGCTTTCCCTTTCTTTCCCTTACCTGCGCGATTGCAGGCTTCGCAAATCTGGCCAAACTGACGGACATCTCGAGTCATTCCCACCCAGTAATACTTCTTCCGCAAATTCCGCAGTACTCGTCGTGTGCCAAAGTGTCCCATGGAATGAACAGCATGGACGACTTCCTGTCTGCACTGTTTGGGCACCACAATCTGCTTTCTGTTTTCAGTCCCTGCATCAGTCTCCCACTGTCGTATCAGCACCTGATTTTCCAATCTCATTGACTTCCACATGGCCCACCACCCCTTCAATTCCGACCCTTGCATGGCAACGTCCTCCCAACTTGGTCTGAGTCCTTGTCCTACCCAAGACTTCACTTTGGCGAGTTCAGGGTCCTTTTGCTGTTCTTCAGCCCAGGCGATCCCCATGTCCAGCTGTATCCGGTTAATGTCCACCCCAAGCGAAAGGTCCCGGGTCTCCTGCCTTTGACAGTACGAACATTCTTGCTCCAAACACGGCCTCCTGGACAGGCCATCTGCATTGAGATGGGATTTACCCTGTCTGTATTGCACCTGGAGGTTATACCGTGACAAACTCTCCAGCCAGCGTGCGAGCTGTCCATCTGGCTGCCGGAAGCTCTTTAACCACTGTAGTGAAGCGTGGTCAGTTCGCACTTTCACTGGCAGTCCACTCTGTAAGCCATAATGCTTGAAGTGTTCTAGCGCTGTCTTCACTGCCAGAAGCTCCTTTCTTGTCACGCAATAGTTCTGTTCTGCTTTCCCAAAACATCTACTGAAATAGGCAACCACCCTTTCCATCCCTTGTTGTTCCTGCGATAGAACCGCCCCCATAGCTCGCGCACTCGCGTCCACATCAAGTAGAAAAGGGAGACAAGGGTTAGCATGTGCCAGGACAGGGGCTGTTGTCAAGGCCGCCTTGAGAGCCTGGAATGAGCTTTCGCACTCTGGGGTCCATTCAAACCTCAAGTTCGTTTTCCGGTGAAGGTTGTACAACGGCCTAGCCAGCTCGGCAAAGTTAGGTACAAACGTCCTGTAATACGAGCAAAAGGCAACAAAGCTTTGTGCTTCCTTTGCTGAACTTGGTCTGGGCCACTTCTGAACTCGTTCTGTCTTCTGGGGGTCAGCTTTAACTCCCTCTCCTGAGATTATATAGCCCAAATATGGAATGGCGCGCCGAAACAACTCACACTTTTTAGCGTTCAGCCAAATTCCGTGCTCCCAGAACAGTAGAAAAACCTCACGCAGCCAGTGTACCATATCCTCGAAGTCTGCCGCATCTACCCTGACATCGTCGAGGTACACTCTGACGCGTCCCTTCTTTATCAAAGAATGCAGCAAGCGGTTCATCGCTCTCTGGAACGTGGCTGGTGCATTTGTCACTCCAAACGGCATAACAGTGAACTGCCATAGGCCCCTAGGAGTACAGAAGGCAGTCTTGGGCCTATCACTGACTTTCATGGGTATTTGCCAGTACCCGGCCTGAAGGTCTAAGGATGAAAACCACGAACTCCCCTCCATAGCTACCAAAAGATCATCAATATGAGGTAGGGGGTGGGCATCCTTACGTGTCACCTCATTTAAACGCCGGTAATCTACACAAAACCGGGTACTGCCGTCCTTCTTGCCTACAAGTACAATTGGTGAGGCCCACGGACTGCACGACGGTTCGATCACCCCAGCCTTTTCCATTTCCTCAATCATGTTGTCGACCTCAGCCAGCTTATGAGGAGGGATGCGGCGAGGGGCTTGTCTTATAGGCTGATCAGGCTCAACCACAACTTCATGCTCCACCCCAGCTATTCTTCCTAGTTCTTGCTTAGTTCTTGCAAATATGTCTGAAAATTCTTCAACCAACGAAGCCACAATGGTTGCCTGGACATTTGATAGCCCCTCTACAGCCCGATGTACCAAATCTTGTAAATGTCCTGAAACTGCTGGTACACCTAACTCCTCGAACCCTTCTTCCATTTCCTGTTCTACGGTCACTTCTCTAATATCTACCCCATTGATAGTCACTGCCCCCGTTTTCGTGTCAATCTGGCAATTGTTGGCTCGTAAAAAGTCCATGAAAATCACGCAGTCATCTCTGATGTCAGCAACCAACACCTTGTGCTCCTTCCCAGCCCCGCAGCCGAGGTCCAACATCACTTTGGCACTCCCCTCAACCGGAAACCTATCTCCTGTCACTGATTGTAGCACTACAGACACTTCACCTCTGTCCAAAACTTCCTCTGCTATTAGTCCTTTCCTAACAATAGTCACCATTGCTCCCGTGTCTACCACGAATGAACAGACTTCACCATTGATCGCTCCTTCAATCTTGATAGATGCACTCGGTTGCAGCTGATAGATGGTGAGAGTCTTTCGCGAGTGGGGCATACACTCCTGTCGGACCATAGGATGCCCCAAACCTACAGCCGTTGCGCGTTTCCCAGAGTTGGACAGTCACGCGTAATATGTCCGGCGGCATCACACCAAAAACATATTTGCTTTGGGCAGAATCGTGCAATGTGACCTTTCTCCTGACAACGAAAGCAACTCATTCCCAGCTGTTTGGCTCCTCGAATACCTGCAACTGCTGCCGTGATCTCTGGGTTTGTGGTCTGTGATTCCTCCTTGGGAGACGTACACTGTACCACTTCCCGCACTCGCGAATTGCGCAGGCTGCGTAATCGAACTACTGCAGCTTCACTGCGTAAGGCTATTTCCAGAGCCTTCTGTAGGGTATTTGGCGTCCCCAACAACACCAATTCCTGAACTTTCTCGTCCAGTAATCGTTCCGAAAACTGCACAACCGCTATAGTTTCCACAGTCTCCTCCGAAGCTCCTGGCAAGGCCTGGCTTGCCAAATACCGCACATCCCGCGCGAATGTTCGTATATCCTCACCCGGTTTCTGCGCCCGAACTTTTAACTGCGACATGAAGGCTTGTGCTTGGTGTTGACATCCGAATTGTTGCGCCAAGGTAGTGGTCAACTTTGTGTAGTCCTCATCAGACACTTCCAACAAGACGGTCATGGCAGGACCAGTCAATGCTGCTGCAAGTTCAGATGCTCTCTCAGCAGATGACCAGCCATTGGCTCTAGCGACAACTTCAAAATGAGCATGATATTCTTCCCAAGGCCGGTCACCAGCATACGTCTGTAGTTTGACTTTCTTTCTGGTCATGGAGGGAACTCTCCTTTCTGAACTCTCTGCAGCAGGTTCTTTCCTCGACACAGAGTTCTCTTGTAGTGCCGTTGGTCTCAAGGCTCGCAATTCTTCCAACAGATCTTCCTGGAATGCGTTGAAAAGTCCGCACACGTGCCGCGTTAATTCATCGCGAACTGTTGCCACATCTTCTCGCCACCGTGCAACCTCCGTTTGTAACTCTGCCCGTAACTGCTCGACTACTGCCCCCAGGGACGGATTACCGACCACTTCTACCCGAATCGCCTCTTCTTCCGTCGGGACCGTCTCTTCTGGAACAACTCCGTCTTCCTCACAGGGAACTATTCGCCCACTACGCAGAGCAAGTCCCTCACCTTCCATGTCAATCCCACTTCTGACACCACTGTTGAACGACACGTATCTGCAAGTAAATAAGGTATATTTGTCAACATAAACTGCCACTAAAATTCGTCCGGCTCTTGCAACTACCAAAATAATAATAATAAATATTTTCTTCTTAATCCCGTCCAATCATACGTTCTGCTAGCAACCCCCCAACAACACATGATGCGACTGGAGAGTCCCTACAATATGTTTATATCAGCTTGCAAATCACGCAAACGCCTAAAATTTTTGTAAGTATTACAAATTACATATTTTTAACATACATGGAAAAAAGGGTTGGGGGGTCGCGAAATATTTTTTTATACTAGGGGGGTCGTGTCATAAAAAAGGTTAAAAAACACTGCGCTACAGGATGCTGCCTGCCCTCCTTCATTTGGCTAAGTACCGCTCCAATTCCACTGGTCGCTGCATTGGTTGTTAGAATGAATTCAGCAGCAAAATCAGGAAAGATGAGGATGGGTGGATTAATGAGTTTCTCCTTTAGCGTCCTAAAAGCTTCCTCTTGACCTGTTCCCCAATTGAAAGGGACATCTTTGTTAGTGAGTTCTATCAGGGGCCTTGCAATACTTGCAAATGATTTCACAAACTTCCTGTAATATGAGCACAACCCTATGAAAGCCTTAACTTGCTGTACACTGGTGGGTGTAGGAAAGTCTCTTACTGCCTCAATTTTCCTATTGTCGGGTTGTACACCTGCAGCACTCACAATGTGGCCCAGGTAGTGCACCTCATTCTGTGGAAAATGGCATTTAACAAGCTGCAACTTGAGGTTTGCTTCCCTGAAAAGTTACAGCAGGTTGCACAGCTCTTCTATTTGCTCTTCCCAGGTAGCGTGGAACAAAATTATATCATCTAGGAATGCTAGGGCTCGCTTGGAACCCAAAGCTTTAACTATACTAGAAGCCATTTTCCGAAAAGTGGCTGGTGCATTACATAGCCCAAATGGCATCCGTTGGAATGCCCAGACCCTACTATGATTAGCAAAAGCTTGTCTTTTGAATATCTTCCTCCCTGATCCAAACCTGGTGGTACCCACTTTGGAGATCGAGAGTTGTGAAATATTTAGAACCTGCCATCTGATCCATGCAGTCTTGAACATGACTGAGCGTAAAAAATTCTGGTTCCGTAATTTTATTCATCTTGCGAAAATCTACCACCATCCTCCATGACAGCTTTGTGTGCCCATCTATCAGTGTTCTCTTAGGAACAAGCAGGCAGGGTGATTGACAAACACCAGAGCTTGGCCTGACTATGCCTTCATCCAGATATTCCTTCACAATCTGATCCATTATTTCCCTCTGCTTGATTGGTGTCTTATACTGGAGAGTCCTGATTGGTTTGGCATCCCCAGTTGGGATACAATGTTGTGCAAGACCAGTTACTCCCAACTTTTCAAAATCGTCAAAACTGAATACATCGCAGTAGGGTAGCAAGCATTCAGTTAGTTCATCAGTATGGTCAAAATTTACAGCTTGTCTCTTGAGAGTGGACAGAAACACTTCTTTCTCCAGGTCTGAGGCTACAGGTGGGCACTCAGGTTCCTTGTCCAGGGAAGTGCTATTGGATTGAGGGAGGTCAACCTCTTCCAAATAGCCAACTTTCATATTTCTCTCAAAAGTCACTTGCTCATCACTGTAGTTACATAACATCACTGCTGTATGCTCGTTCTGTCCATGGATGGACCTAGCAAAAGTGATACCCGTCATTTCTGCCGGACACAGAGCTTGTATGGTTTTGGAGTTCGATGGTTTTCCTTTTCTAAGGACATGGAATGTGGTGGAATAACTGCAGATTTTGCCATCACCAAATAGATTGCATGTTTGTCTTCCCACTCAAATTGTGGACCGGTAAGGTGCCTTTTGGTGAAGTGCACCTCTCCAGTCCCTACATTTAATAGCACACCCTGCTCTTTCTGCACATCTATGCCTATTATAGCCAGTAAGTTGTTTGGCAAGTCAACTACCAAAGCTTGGGCCATAAAGCTAGATGCACCTGGTAGGGAAATTTGACAAACTGTATCTTCATAAATTGTGAGTGGAATGCCTGTAACACCCTGCACTCTTCGTGCGGACGGGTGCCAGTTGCCTGGAGCTACAGCTGACCGATCAACTAATGTTATAAGAGATCCAGTGTCCAAAAGGCATGCCCTCTTCTTGGACTCTACACGTCCACTCAAAGTAAATGGGGAGACTAAGGCCACGGTAAACAAAGGGCTGGAGCTCTCATTATTTAAATTCAAGGGTATTTTAATCTGTGGATAACTTCTAGGTTGAGAAACTTGGGACGATCCAGGGGTGACTGTTACATTATTATTGGCAGG
>JAVIWC010004221.1:0-50408 GCA_031894815.1 Creontiades dilutus
GATTAACAGAAAAAATTTGTCGCCACATATCCGCTTCCACAATGTATATAGGATTTCAAAGTCAAATTGAACAATATTCATATCAAATGAAACATTTTTTCCAAATTGGACTCATGTATTGGTGATCCACTAATCTAAGTTTTACTAATTATTGCGGTTTTTGCGACTGTTTTTAGCGTACAACCCGGAGCTGCCTCCAACTTTCAAGGAAGATAGACAGAAAGCTCAGCTGCAGAGGATGATCGACTTGCAGTTGGATCCCATCGAAGGCATCGCCTCCAAGTACCCCAGGCCGTCATAGACGCTTCTAAAGGCTTCAGTAACGTGGAGGTGAGCAATCACCAGGATGCAGCTTATGGGCTGTGGTTATTCACCTTTAGATTGAGTTTTGGGCCCCACTTTGCCCAACATAGCGGGACGCTGCATACAGCATCTCATATCCAGATAAGCATGTCTGGCAATTGGCAGTCTGCTGACAAGAAGTGTTCCTCTTCCACGGCTAGTGGACAAACCTCTCATCTGCATTTGCCACAAGGATGCTGCAGCCTTTGTAATGTGTTCTGTCCTGCCTGATCGTCAGCAGGTCACAATGTTCCTAATGGACAATCCTTGTTGACAGAGATTTTTCTGTAGGATGCAACATCGTGATCTGGTTTCCCTGGCCTGGGTATCATTATTATATTTGCACGCTTCCAAGAACGGGGACAGTATCCCAGAGACAACCCACGAAGAATCAGATTGAGGTGTCGTTTTGTGTGTTATAGTGAAAATTTTCAGTTTTTCCACACAGCGAAAATTTCTTGAAATAAGATCTGAGTCCATTTCATTCGTTTGATTTCATTTGAGGTTGACTGATGGTAATTGATTGGTGAATTTGAGATAATCAGTATTAGCCCTAGAATTCACAAGAATTAATTAAAAATTAAAAAAAAAGGTTGCCCACATTTCGCGTTTTCCTCGGAAATGAATCTAATAAATTCATATCATTTGCGGAAGGGCGGTAAGGTAACGGTACCGGTAGTGGTGACAGTTTAGAATTGTTTTCTTTAGTTTTGACAATTGTGGGCCAACAGTAGTACTGACTTTCTTCAGGACTCATTTAGAATATAGCCCGACTCTTCCCTAACATATCCATTGCCTAAAACTATCAAAAGAACAATTTTTTTCTATTTTTTATTAATTTTTTCTCACACCTTTATTTTGATCTAGTAGTGGACACATCAAATTACGAAATTTCCAGTAGTGGCCACGTGCATGTCTCAGTAGTGGCCACTTGACATTTTGCCCTCCTTACGTGTTTAATATCATTAAATTCAATACCAGATGAACAAAATTGATTCTATCCAGTAGAAGCTCTAGGATACAGCCCAACAAACGAGGAAACTAGGGACGGTCATATTGAGAAGTTTACCACAATTTCCAATGATGCTCTGCGCACTCCTAGTTCAACCTCTGACTACCAGATGACATGAGCTGTACCTCCTGCAAGTTTGAAGCCACTAGGAGACCGGGAATCCTTATTTCTCAAATATAAACTTTAAAATGGCCACTACTGGAGCAGTGGCCACTACCGGTGCCGTTACCTTAGGTACATTCAATTTTCTGATACATCTTTCGAGTTTTTATGTTTTATTATTCAATAATAAACCATTGTAATCGCTCTTGAAAAAAAAAAAAAAAAAAAAAAAAAGAAAGTAGAATCCGAATCTGCAATAAAAACTTTTCCGTCCGTCCGCCGTACGCACGATTTCTCCCAAATTTTCAGGAAAAATCCATGTTGGTCCGACGACGCCCCAATTCTTGAGCCAGCTCTCTCAATTAATTTAATGTGCCACTTAAGGGTTGTCAAAGTTTTGTACAATCTCTAAAAACCTCATGAAAAGTCAAGGCATTTTTACTTTTTTGAAGAACTTTCCACGAGGAATCGAATGAGCCCCTCCCCAGGTCTGTAGCTCAAACCATTCCCGATGTATGGCCCGATTTATGGTGCCAACATTTGCGTTATATCGGTTTATTATTGTTTTTGTGTTGATATCAGTAACCTAGTGACGTAGTGATGTAGTAATGTGGATACTGGAGTGAACTCCTAAAAGGCTTTGTAGCCGATACACGGGTTGAAGCATTCTGATGTGCATGAAACGCTGCAAATTCTTTCACTGGGGTTTATTATTCATTCGGCTTGCGTTCATGATTTTAATTTCTATTTAGCTTCGGAGTGTGCGTGTTTCACAAGTGATAGAGCGATTATTGAATTTCACGAGATATGCATAGAGCACGTAAATCGGTTCTCAACCGAAATACCCATTTGGATTGATCAGTTGATCATATTTGTGTGCCTCCTGAAATTCAATAATCGCTCTATCTATAATAAACCCCAGTGAAAGAATTTGCAGCGTTTTTTTGCGATTTTATCGCTCGAAAAGAATGCTTTTTAGTTTTTAAAAATATCAGTTTTTAGGATCTTAGTAATAAGTGTGATCACGTAAAACCAGACGTAGCGTACAAATCACCTACAATGCATACTATGAATACGCAATATCTTACCCAAACCAATGAATAGGGGAAGGTGTTGTACCTTGGGACAATTTGTAAACAAATGTATTTTATTTTACTTGGGTAAAACTTATAGTAAAAATGGAAGTAGTAGGTTATTGCTTACCTTTTAAGGGATCTACTAACACTTTAAAACTTAAAAAATATTACTTATCAAGAGAGTAATAAATTATTTTGTTAACCCTTGCAGGGTGTCCCAAGGTACAACATACTGTTGTACCTTGGGACATAGGGTGTTGTACCTTGGGACCAGATGAAAAACAAACAAATTTTAACACATAAATATTATAATTACATATAAAAATACAAAACCATTACAGCAAACTTTATATGTCAGATTAATACAAATAAATCTACTAGATTAGTCCAATGGCATGTCGTAACCATTAAAGTTCACAGGGAATATAAGTGAGTTCTGTTGACGCGCTGAAGATCCTGCAGCTATGGGCGGAGGCAGTTTACAAATGATCTCTTCTTCTCCTATTTCATATATGGTCTCATTTCTTGAGATGAACGTGTTTGTTCCTGTCTTAACCAAATACTGGATCTCATATACAAAGTCCCAAGGTACAACCTCAAATTAGTCCCAAGGTACAACACACTGCAACAAATGACAACATGACCTTTAAAAGTGTTTGAGGTTAACATTACAGGTTAACTAACTGCACCATTAAATAGAGTACAATTTAAGCTTTAGTATATTGTCTTACTTTTTGACAATAATTAATTAGGACAAAATATAAAAAAAAACAATGAAACAACAAAAAATTTACTTACCTATGAGTGTTTCACTTTTTATTGTGTAGCTCCCATAAATCACAGTCCAAAGTGTCCAGTCATTCTACACTAGCACTTGGTGGCTAGAGGAACAACTACATCAGGTTAGTTTAGTGTTTCACCAACAGATGGCAGAGCTATGCTCTTTGTCCCAAGGTACAACTGTGCCAAGGTACAACACCTTCCCCTACCAATATTTTTTACCAAAAATACCAAATATTTTCGATGTTAACCAACAATTTTTTGGATTCCTGTTACAGGATCTCTCATCAACCTGGATGACTCTAAAAATCCCCACAAGGCCTCCGTAGTTCTCGCAATATCCGTTAATTACGTTTTCTTTTTGTACAAACAACAACACCCCAAATATCCGAAAAAAAGGGAAATTTCTCAAAGAAAAATTAGTTACAACTTTAAAAAAAAAAACACCGCATTGTCAGGAAATGCGTGTGAATTCTGGTAACACCCGCGTCGAATGTACAGTTTTATTGTAAAAATAATATTGATTTTGAATAAAATTAAGGATTGAGTTGTTATTTTTGTGGTTCCTAGTTGAATGTTTGTTTCTTTGTTATCCTTGAAAAATGGTGATTTCATTTTTTTTTCGAAAAATACACGAAATCACGTTGGATTTTGGGTTTGAATTGTCATTTTTTCGATTTTCCTTCTAAATCGTGGTTTAATTTTAAAAAATCAACAAATTAGAGCGTGCAAATGGGCATATTTCGTTGTTATATTGAAAATTTTTCAATTCGATCGAAAATCGAGATGAAATTTCGATTAAACTTGAAACGATTCAACTTTTCAGGTTAATTAAGAGAGAAAATAACGTCGGACGACGATCGTCGTTTGTTCAAGACTTTTTAAGAGTTGCGAAATAACGAAAATGTCAAAAACAAAATCCGATATAAATCGAAGTAAGTATTATTGTTATTTGGTTTAAGTGGCAACAAAATAATTTCGTTGAAATTTTGATTGAAAATTCGAATTTGAACGAAAATCAAGCACGAATTTTAAAATTCTTTAAACTACTATTGTCAATATACAAGGTATATGAATAAGTCCCGTAATTGTAGGGTAAAGTGCTGTACCTTGAGCCACTTTTTGCATTTTGATTTGTCCTGGAGGTAATTACGGTCCGATCAATTCGGTTTTGGTCTCAATCAGTCCAGGTGATTAAACTTGGGAAAATTTTAATATAATAATTAAAACAGTTCTCTATAATAAGATAAGCTGAACTTGTTATTATGTGCATTATGTGTCCGCAAGTGAAACTGAACTTTCTCACCCCCCTCGCCACCGCAGCTTGAAATCGCCCCTTATCGCCGAACTACCCTCCTCTCCTCCACTCACCTCCTCTCACGTTCGCTCCGACTCATCGCTCTCTTACGCCCGTCGTCAGTTCAAGTTCAAGTTCGATCGATCACACATACAAGACGTTTTCTTACACCAATTCTTTTCTCCTGCCACGTGGTGACTGCTTTAATTGGCTGCATTTGGCATCAAGTGCCTTCAACATTAATAGCGACTCCAGAGTCAACCTATTGAAGCATCAGGTTCCCGAAGTCCGATCGGCAATAAGGTCAGAGCGTTCCATTCAATATATTAATCTGCACTTATATTCTGCTAAAATTTACTGAGGAGGTCCAGGCGCCATAATTCCTTGCCCAACGTTTCATCACCTTTCATCGTCAGCTCATCCGATTATCGTTCTGCTACAGACATTAATTTCTGTTTTGAGTCAATTTTAGCAGTTTAACCTTAAGTAAAATTCTCCATCACAAATTCGTCTGTATTATTCTAAAATAGTTCCTTCCATAATCTTCCATATATCAGAACAGCGAACTCAATTGAGGAATTAAATTCAGATCCGCTCTGTGAGCTCTGCAATTTCCTCAACATTCCTTGGTCCTTCGAGCTGTGATTTGCAGTAATATTGCTAGGCGTATTTCATTAAATTGAGAAGGAATTAATTTTTTTTGTTTTTTGGAGATTTACAATGATATGCGTGCATAAGTACATTTTCCCATGATACGTCACCTCTTGATATAGACTCAAACATTATTGAATGACATTATATAATTAAGGTATCAAATATCCTCATTTAATAATTAATATGATGTGTTAAATATTTATTTTGAATTTTGCCAATTGAAATTTCATATATTAATTTATTTTACTTGTTTCGTGTTTGCATAATTTTATACTAATTGTATGATGTTTATCGAACATTTGTTTTGAATCTGTTGAATATTTCTATTTTTTATTAGTTTATATAGCTTTCTAACTAATTTTGTTATATTTTGGGGTTTTGATCGGGGTCTTTCTCCTCTCCTATTATTCCGTCTTATAATCCGATAATTACACTTACCCTTTATTATTCTATTTCGATTCTACCATGGATTCAACAACCAAAGTGCAAGTTGATGTTTTGATTTCCAAAGCCAAAAATGTTTCGGCCAAAATTTATAACATTGTTTTGAAGGGTCGGACTGCAAAAATGGATGAAACTGCTAAATTCATGTTTAAAGGCATGATGAAAGAGCTAAAATCTTATTATGACTCTTTTACTTCATTCAATGAGGACATTATTGAGTACTTCGTACTTGCAGATACTAGCGAAACCTACCCTTCTCCGGAATTGAAGAAACTTATTGATGATACGGATCGATATTATTATGAATCGTTGGCTATATTAGAATCGTTTTCTCCTGTAGCGCAACCTTCTAGTAGTGCACTTCAACAGTCAAGCTCTTCTAGTAGTTGCCGTATGATGCGTGCATCATTACCTCCGATCAAATTGCATCAATTCGATGGTACACTAAGTTCATGGCCTTTGTTCAAGGATCAATTTCAATCTGTTATTCATTCTGATACATCATTGCCCCGTGTTGAGAAATTCAACATATTAATTTCCAATCTTCACGGTGTACCATTGTCGTTGATCAAGGGCATCCCCATAACGGACGACACTTACCAGCAAGCATGGGACATTCTTTTGGAACATTACGATAGTAATCGTATTATGGCAAATTACTATTTACAAAAAATTCTCACGTGCAAGCCGTACACTGGGAAACCGACCGTTTCATCTCAAAAAAGGTTCATTACTGAAGTAGGCGAAAATATCAATGCGTTTAAAAAACTCCGATTGCCAAATCCTTCCGAATTTATTTTGTTCACACTCGCAGTTCGGTGTTTAGATGAGACTACTCGACTTAATTTTGAGAAGGAAAACGTTAGAGAGGAATTCCCGACCTTCGATGCTCTTTTTCAATTTGTCAAAACGGATTGCCGGACGCGTGAATTATGTGGAATGAGTCATGAGGAGTCAAAATCGTTGTCAAATGTATCTCAAAATTCATCTAATATTAGAGTACCACCCAAAAGAGCATTCTTTGTTGCGGATAGACAATCACGTATCAAACCATCCAACAAATTACCTTCAAAGGTTAATTCGGCTAACTCGTTGAAGTGTCCAGGGTGTAATGGTGTTCTCAACCATACATTGCATCGATGTTTTAAATTTCGATCATGCAGTCCTCGTGAAAAATTGGATCTCTTGCGGGGTTGGGATGGTTGTAAGAATTGTTTGTCTCCGCAACATTCGACAAAGGGTTGTCCTTCAACTACTAACTGCCGCGAATGTGGCAAGCGACATAACACATGGCTTCATCTTGATGAGCCTGCGAAACATGATGAATCTCAGGCTCTTCAACAGGGAACTTCTAGTTCGTCGGCACTCATTGGCACACCCATATTTAACGAGTATGTAATATTGGGATCTGTTGTGGCATTAATTAAAGATTCTTCAGGCGATTTTAGAACAATTCGTATGATTTTGGATAGTGGAAGTCAGTTCTCGTTCATCACGGCAGAATGTGTTTCCAAACTGGGTCTCAATCTTGACCACTTTCATGGATCTATCAGTGGTATAGGAAGAGTAGCTCTTGATAGTGATAGCCCCAAGGGCATAGTAGAATGTACAATACAATCTACTGTTAATAGGGACAACATTTTTCATACTCAGGCTGTTGTGCTTCCTCAAATCACCAATAACCTTCCTCAATCACCATTACCATCAAGTTGGCGTACCAAGTACCTCAATTACCAACTTGCAGATCCAAATTATTGGAAGCCTGGTCCAGTAGATTTTCTTCTGGGTGGAGACTTATTTTATGATATTTTGGAAGGCAAGCCGATTCACATTGCTCCGAACCTACCCAAACTGATTCCTACAGCTTTTGGCTTCGTGGTTGGTGGCCGCCTACAACGTACCTCTAATCAACGATGTTCAACGGCTCTTTTCACTCATAACAATTTAGAGTTGTCTACAATTATGAACAATTTTTGGTCGGTGGAGGAAGTAGAAGAAAAACCACTCACTTCCCCAGATGATGATTTTTGTGAGCTGCACTTTCAGCACACCTATAGTAGGGATGCATCTGGTCGATATATTGTTGCACTCCCCTTTAAGGAACCACCTCCCAATTTGGTTTCCTCACGCTCAGCAGCCATGATTCGCTTTCGAAATTTGGAGAGCAAATTCGCTCGCAATCCTGACTATAAACTGGCATACGTTCAATTCATGGAAGAGTATGCAAATTTAAACCATATGAGCGTCAGTAATGAGACAGCTGCATATACTATTCCACACCATGCCGTTTTTAAGACAGATGGTATCAAGTCCAAGATAAGGGTCGTATTTGATGGATCTTGTAAGACACCTCATGGTAGTTTAAACGATTTTCTTCTTCCGGGTCCTAAGCTCCAGAAGGACATTGGCTCCTTGATACTTCGCTTTAGACTTCATCGCATTGTCTTTACAGCAGACATAGTAAAGATGTTTCGCCAAGTACTTGTTAGAGATGAGGATCTTAAATTCCAACACATACTCTGGCGTAGTGATTCGGCAGCAAAGCTTCAGGATTTTTCTTTGAATACCATAACTTATGGTACTACCTCTGCACCCTGGCTTGCAATTCGGACTTTGGTACAATTAGTTAAGGATGAGGGTGAATCTTACCCTGCAGCTTCAAGGGTCATCCTTAATGACACCTACGTCGACGATATTTGTAGTGGTTCTGATACCCTTCAAGGTGCCTTAGAGTTGAAGTCTCAATTGGTTGAACTACTTAAAAAAGGCAAATTTGAGCTGAGTAAGTGGTCATCTAATAATCCATCTTTCTTAGAAACCACAATAAATACATCTGACTCATGTTCATTACAATTAGGATCAGAAGAACAAACTATTAAAATTCTGGGTCTCAGATGGGACTCAGGTAAAGATCATTTCACTTATCATGTTGAATCACCCAACCTTACCTTCACAAAACGTTCGATTCTTTCTTCCATTGCCAGAATTTACGATCCATTGGGATATTTGTCTCCTGTTGTTTGCTATGCTAAGATCATACTTCAGTTATGTTGGCAGGCCCAAGTTGACTGGGATCAGGAGGTACCACCTGTTGTGGCTACGCGATGGAGGAGTTTTGTTGAACAGTTACCGCTCCTAAGTCAGGTTGCAATCCCTAGATTCATTCCTGCAGCTGATTCTGAATCATTTCAGGTCATTGGGTTCTGTGATGCATCAGAACAAGCTTACAGCTCCTTGATTTATTTACGATCAGTTAGTTCCATGGGCATCAGCACATTTCTCCTAAAGGCCAAATCTAAACTTGCTCCCATAAAACCACTCACGGTGCCAAGACTTGAACTTTCTGCTGCTTTGCTTCTTTGCCGACTGCTTTCATCACTTAAGGAGTTTCTCTCATTACGGAATATCAGCAAATATTATTGGTTCAGTGACTCAATGATCGTGCTAGGATGGCTTAATACTGAGCCCAGTACATTGAAGACATTTGTGGCTCACCGAGTAGTTGAAATTGTTGAGACAACTAACTCTGCAGATTGGTACCATGTACAATCAACTGAAAATCCGGCAGACTGCTCTTCTAGAGGACTGTTGCCTGTTGACTTTATTGGCCACCCATTGTGGACAACTGGACCTTCCTGGCTTCAACTTCCAACAGATTGCTGGCCCATTAATGGGCTCACTAAATTTGATAACGCCAACCTCCCGGAAATAAAAGATGCAGCTGTCATCCATTTTGTTGCCAAGCAACCTAGCCCAACTCTCATCCCATGGATAGAGAAATTTTCATCATATGGAAAATTGGCTAGAGTAACAGCATACATCAGAAGATTTCTGAAGAATTTTGTTGGATGGCCAAGGGCCAGTGAGTCTAGAGTTAAGATACTTGTAATAAGAATGCCAATTGCTGACATTATTAAGAATGTTCCCCCAATATCAGTATCAGAATATAAACTTGCAATAATGTCCCTTATTAAGATAGTCCAGTCTCATTACTATCCGTTTAAGGGCTCTACATTCAATCCAACAATACTCCCTAAACTCAACCCATTTGTTGGACGAGATGGTATTGTCAGGGTGGGCGGCCGTTTAAATAACTCTGGACTGTCTGAACACTTGGTGCACCCCATTCTTCTTCCTGGGAAATGTCATTTCACCAAAGTCCTCATTGACCATTATCATCGCATCCACCTTCATGCTGGGCCCTCATCCCTACAAGCTATTCTTCACAATCAGTTTTGGATAACTTCCTCACGCCTAGTTGTCAGACAAAGAGTCCACCGTTGCGCCATCTGCTTTAAATTGTTTCAGAAGCCCCGTGCACCATACATGGGTGACTTACCCAAATGTCGCTTTCAGGAAGGTAGAGCATTTCAGGAGGTAGGCGTTGACCTAGCTGGACCGTTCCACATTAAGGAATCACTCCGAAGAAATGCACCCTTGGGTAAAGCATATTTATGCATTTTCATTTGCATGACATCCAAAGCAGTCCATTTAGAAGTGGTTTCGAGCTGTTCAACCTTGGCATTCCTTGCTGCACTGGACAGGTTTCTATCACGAAGAGGTTGCCCCATACGAATGCACTCTGATTGTGGATCAAATTTTCTCGGTGCTGACCGTGAAATGAAGCAAATTTTGGAATGGTACCGGCAGCAAGATACCTCTGCAGCAATTGTTGAATACCTAACTCCCAAAGGTATTGAATGGGCTTTTAATCCTCCAGCTTCACCACATTTTGGCGGGCTTTGGGAGGCTGCTGTGAGATCTGCCAAGGCTATTTTCAAGCGTATTTCAACTAGTACCCCGCTAACCTTTGAGGAACTCACAACGCTCTTCAGTCGTATTGAAGGAATCCTCAACTCAAGACCTCTTTGTCCTCTTAGCTGTGATCCCGAGAGTCTTCATGCCTTGACACCGGGCCATCTCCTCATTGGAGCTCCACTCTGTGCTCGACCTGAATTGCCCTTGTTAGAACTACCTGAAAATAGACTTTCACGCTGGCAGCTTGTGCAGCAGCGCACCCAACACTTTTGGAAGCGTTTCAGGTCAGAGTATCTCCACAATCTACAGCAGAGAAACAAGTGGACAACGAAGACCCCAAATCTTGAGCCAGGAGATCTTGTTATCATCAAGGCAAATTCTGCACCCACTCAATGGGTTCTAGGTCGTGTGCAGGATGTCTTTCCTGGCACGGATGGCATTGTTCGCGTGGTAGCAGTTAGGACAGCCAATGGCACACTAATGCGTCCTGTTACAAAGCTAGTGTCGCTTCGTCCCATCACAGATCCTGAACCTCTTCCAGATCCTTCGTCTTAAATTTGAAAATTCTTGTAAATTTTGGTGGGCGGGATGTTTGGGCAAATAGGACCTTAGGAGCTTTCCTACTTATAATAAGATAAGAAACTTGTTACGATAGGAACTTGTTATTATGTGCATTATGTGTCCGCAAGTGAAACTGAACTTTCTCACCCCCCCGCCCCCGCAGCTTGAAATCGCCCCTTATCGCCGAACTACCCTCCTCTCCTCCACTCACCTCCTCTCACGTTCGCTCCGACTCATCGCTCTCTTACGCCCGTCGTCAGTTCAAGTTCAAGTTCGATCGATCACACATACAAGACGTTTTCTTACACCAATTCTTTTCTCCTGCCACGTGGTGACTGCTTTAATTGGCTGCATTTGGCATCAAGTGCCTTCAGCATTAATAGCGACTCCAGAGTCAACATATTGAAGCATCAGGTTCCCGAAGTCCGATCGGCAATAAGGTCAGAGCGTTCCATTCAATATATTAATCTGCACTTATATTCTGCTAAAATTTACTGAGGAGGTCCAGGCGCCATAATTCCTTGCCCAACGTTGCATCACCTTTCATCGTCAGCTCATCCGATTATCGTTCTGCTACAGACATTAATTTCTGTTTTTGAGTCAATTTTAGCAGTTTAACCTTAAGTAAAATTCTCCATCACAAATTCGTCTGTATTATTCTAAAATAGTTCCTTCCATAATCTTCCATATATCAGAACAGCGACTATACTTCTCAGTATTTTATTCTGAACGGTTTGGATTTTCTTAATATTTGGTTTCTTGGCACAGCCCCAGATCTGTATCCCATAGGTCCAAATAGGGCGAAGGATCTGCTTATATATAAGCAGTTTGTTGAGAAGAGAGAGATTCCTTCCCATTAGCCAATACATCCTTCTGTACTTGATTTTAACTTCTTCTTTCTTCTTTTCGATGTGTTTATTCCAGTTTAATTTGGAGTCAAGTGTCAAACCCAAGTATTCAACTGCTTCAGTATGCGGTATTTTATTTGAATTGATCTCAACATTCAAGATTGGGACTTTTCGGTTAGTGAAGTTGATGTGGGCTGATTTTGATTCGTTCAGCTTCATTCTCCACATCTTGGTCCATTTACAAACCTCAGTAGTAGACGTCTGTAGTTTGCGTGTTGCAGCTTCTATATCATCTCCAACAGAGAGGATAGCCGTATCATCTGCAAAGGTGGCAACAGTTGTGCCTTCTTGTTGGGGTAACTCCCGTGTGTACAGGAGGTAGAGTACTAAACAACACAATGAGGGAGTATAATAACAATATTAAAAGTCAAAAAATCGTATATCCCAAATCCCCGAGGAGAGGAGCACGTCGCTTGCCCTGGGAGACGCTTCCCCCCGCTGGGGCCCTCCTTCCTTCACTGGCGGGTCGGGGGGAGGGGGGAGCAGGTCGGTTGCCCTGGGAGACGGGGGCGAGAATTCCACCCACCCAGCGTTACCACCCCCTGAAACGTCGATATACTCTGATAAGCTCGTCTTTATATAGTGTGATTATGGACTGAACTATGATATTTTGAAAAGCTCAGTCTTGAAATATTGACTTAGGTAGGATGAACATTTCAATGAAATCAGGATGCTCAGAGATCTAAAAAAAGAAAAAAAAGGAGGAAGTGCCTTAAAATGTCAGGCTGAGTTCATTGGAAGGAACCGTAATTTTCTTAAATCACTCGTTGAGATCCAGTTCGACCCTACATCACGTGCATTCCGTTGAATGAAAGTCCAAAAGTAATTTCTCCCCTCCTACTAATGCCTTTTGATGTTCAGTTTACTCCGAGGCATCTGCTATATACAGATTCAAAGCATAAAACTCCTATCACCATCAACTCACCTCCAAACGAAGCTATGTTAGATGGCTCATGGTACAAACAAAAGTAGCTCTAGGTACAAACGAGTATATAATACACGAAAAACAGCCTGGATGACCAAATGTCAATGTTTTGACGGAGAGTGACTTGATCAACTTTTAAATAAGATACTTCACTACAAAGTTCAGGATTAATCACCTTAAATGTGTGATAATCACTTCCTCAGCTGCCTCAGAAAATTACATCACACCGCGAAAACGTTATAACCTTCTATTTGGATAACAGTCTTGCCATCAGCTTTGAAATTGTATTCCTACTTTTTGGTGATGTTTGGGCTCGTGGATTATGGGAAAATAATATTTTCCTCCTTACTCCAAATTCAGAAAGTGCAAGTTGCAAGCATGTGCACCTTACCTACCTGAATCGATTCTACGTTTAATTTGCAATCGAAAGTGCCTCCTAGCATTTTTCGTTTAGAGGCTTCGTTTTCCTGCAATTTAATTTCTAAAACAGAAGTAGCTCCCTTAATTTTGTTCTAAAACGAGAAAATAAGGTACCCATTGGAAAGAGCATAAAATGTCTTATTAGCCTTATATTAAATTTATTTTTTTTAGCCGGACCTTATTGGTGAAAAAAATGGGCAAAGTTCAAACTTTGAAAATATCTTAAAAATCATCGTTTTTGGTTTATTATTCAATAATAAACCATTGTAATCGCTCTTGAAAACAAAAATTCTAACCCACCCTGAAAATTTCATGGTTTACGTTTCAAAGGGTGTAGAATCCGAATCTGCAATAAAAAATTTTCCGTCCGTCCGCCGTACGCACGATATCTCCGAAACGGCTGGAGCAAAAATCTGAAATTTTCAGGAAAAATCCATGTTGGTCCGACAACGCCCCAAGTCTTTAGCCAGCTCTCTCACTTAATTCAAAGTGCCCTTTAAGGGCTGTCAAAGTTTCGTAAAACCCCTAAAAACCAGTAAAAAAGCCAAGGCGGCCTAAATTTGGACTCTTTTTGAAGAACTTTCCATGAGGAATCGAATGAGCCCCTCCCCAGGTCCGTAGCTCAAACCATTCCCGATTTATGGTGCGAACATTCGCGTTATTTCGGTTTATTATTGTTTTCGTGTTGATATCAGTAACCTAGAGACGTAGTGATGTAGTAATGTGACGTAGTGATGTGGATACTGGAGTGAACTCCTAAAAGGCTTTGTAGCCGATACACGGATTGAAGCATTCTGATAACCATAAAAAACGCTGTAAATTCTTTCACTGGGGTTTATTATTCAATTGGCTTGCGTTCATGATTTGAATTTCTACTGAGCTTTGGAGTGTGCGTGTTTCACAGGTGATAGAGCGATTATTGAATTTCAGGAGATATGCATAGAGAACGTGAATCTGTTCTCAACATAAATACCTATTTGGATTGATCAGTTTATCACATTTGTGAGCCTCCTGAAATTCGATAATCGCTTCATCACCTGTGAAACACGCACACTCCAAAGCTTAGTAGAAATTCAAATCATGAACGCAAACCAATCGATTAATAAACCCCCAGTGATTTTGAAGAACTTTCCATGAGGAATCGAATGAGCCCCTCCTCAGGTCCGTAGCTCAAACCATTCCCGATGTATGGCCCGATTTATGGCGCCAACATTCGCGTTATTTCGGTTTATTATTGTTTTCGTGTTGATATCAGTAACCTAGTGACGTAGTGATGTAGTAATGTGGATACTGGAGTGAACTCCTAAAAGGGTTTATAGCCGATAAACGGGTTGAAGCATTCTGATATGAATGAAACGCTGCAAATTCTTTCACTGGGGTTTATTATTCAATTAGCTTGCGTTCATGATTTGAATTTCTACTAAGCTTTTGAGTGAGCGTGTTTCACAGGTGATAGAGCCATTATTGAATTTCAGGAGATATGCATAAAGCACTTAAATCGGTTCTCAACCAAAATACCTATTTGTATTGATCAGTTGATCATATTTGTGTGCCTCCTGAAATTCGATAATCGCTCTATCACCTGTGAAACACGCACACTCCAAAGCTTAGTAGAAATTCAAATCATGAACGCTAGCCAATTGAATCATGAACCCCAGTGAAAGAATTTGCTGCGTTTTTTAACCAGACGAATGATCGCATGATGAAAAACCGTAGTATTTAGTGAAAAACCACGTTTTTCTTACTTGAAAAGCAATTTTCTTCCCAGAAAACTACGCGGAATTTCAAATCTGGTTATATCGCCGGAAAGCCTAGATTTTGGCGCATCTTTCAACACTACAGGATAAAATTCAAATGCCTTATTACAGAGGCGGTTTCCGTTATCTTAAATTGGTTCGAAATTTAAAAGTGCGTTTTGCCCCGTTTTCTGGGTAGTTTCAACCGAAAATTACCTTTTTATTCGACCAAGAAAAACAATAATTTGTTGGTAATTCGTTAATTTCGAAAATAATATTAATTTTTTTGCGAATAAATGTGCAAAAATTGGGGAAAATTCGCTCGTAATGTCGTGCTGCAGGAATGGAACTTTTTTCTTTCTTTCTGTGCGATGATTTGTTGGATTTCCCGTCGACGAGGCTACATTCAACGAGGCTATTTCTCCTCGAGTCGCCGAACCGTGTCGCGTGAGCGTGAAGTTAACGAGCGTTTACACGAACGCGTCATAGTGTGCGTTCAAAAAAGCGAGACGGAGGTAGGCTGTAAAAAGAGACAGATGGAGGAGTTCGTAACGTGTTGGAGTGAGATAGACTAGATTGAGTGGGAGTGATGAAGAGAGATGGGGGATGTATAGGGTGTGCGACGAAGAGGGAGAAAGGAAGTGAATTATTCGCTCGTGTGATGAAGAGAGAGAGGAAACTGTACCTGTTTGATAGAAAAGAGAGGGGTACATATAGATGGTGAGGAGTAAAAAGAGAGGGGATGGAGGTGAATTATTCACCAGACAGAGACAGAACGATCGGTATTGTACTATATAAAAAGAGATGGATGGAGTCCATCATGCTCGAGACAGAGAGAGAACGTGCAGAACGCGTTGAAAAGAGATGGTGAATTATTCCGAATTACCACCATGTGTTCGACAGAGAGGAAGATACAGATTGGAGTGGGATAGAAGGGGGTTGGGCCATCGTTATCGTCAGCTGAGCGTTTCGGTCCAGAAAACCCTCCTAGTTCAGTTTTTACCCGAACCTCGCGTCAATTCGCTCGATAATCGCGGAATTAACCAATTAATTAACGAATTATCCGAATTATTAAGTGCAAAAAACCGTTCATTATCGGTTTAATCGACGCTCGAGCGTGCTCAACGATCAATTTTGGGTTTGTTCAGTGTAAAGTGTCAAGTTGAATTCAGTTTTACGAATTATCGAACCACATCGTGTACGATTTCAGCCATATGGGATAATATTTTAAAAAAAAACTAAAATTTTAAACAGTAATGCAGGTTTTTATTGGCAATTAATTATCCAATCAAAAAGAAGTTAATTAATCTTGAAATAGTAAGGAAAACATTGAAAATTGAATGATTTTGTGTATATGGAAAACCAGCTGTATGAAGGTAGATAATAATTAAATATTTAATTTGATTAATTACGTTCGCCATTAATTTAATTGGTATCAGTTCAATCAATTTAGATTCCAATTGTTACTAATTGATAAAAATAAGTCGTGGTGATTATTTTGATCATTAACTCAGTAATTAAGTTTGGTTCGCCATAATTTTGTCAAATCAGGTAGGAATTGGATCGATATCGGTTAAATAGGTCAGGATTCTGCCAAATTGGGGACGATCAAAGTGAGTATTGACCTTGACAAGGGCTTTTAGGATGAGGTAGGTCAGTGTGGGCGTATTTTAGAACACATTCACACTCAACAATAATAATTTTATGGCACATTAATTATCCAATTAAAAATAGAAATTAATTCGTCTTGAAATAGTTGGGGAAAAGACCATTTGTGTGTATGCAAAACCACCTGCATCGAGGTAGATAATCGTGAAATGATATTTAATGTGATTAATTAGGAAGATATCAATTTAATTGGTGTCAATTCAATCAATTTGGATTGTAATTTTCATTGGTAGTTGATCCAATAAGTTCGTGGTAATTATTCTGGTCATTAACTCAGTCATTAATGTAGACTTTTCCAGTAGGAATTGAGTCTGTGTTGGTTAATAGGTCAGGATTCTGTCAAATTGGGGACGATCAAAGTGAATATTGACCTAGACAAGGGCTCTTAGGATGAGGTAGGTCAGTGTGGGGGTATTTTAGAACACATTTATACTCAACAATCATAATTTTATGGCACATTAATTATCCAATTAATAAAAGAAGTTAATTCGTCTTGAAATAGTTGGTCAAAAGACCATTTGTGTGTATGCAAAACCACCTGCATCCAGGTAGATTTATGTGAAATGATATTTAATGTGATTAATTAGGAAGATATCAATTTAATTGGTGTCAATTCAATCAATTTGGATTCTAATTTTCATTGGTAGTTGATCCAATAAGTTATGGTAATTATTCTGGTCATTAACTCGTTAACTCAGGATCGATATTGGTTAATAGGTCAGGATTCTGTCAAATTGGGGACAATCAAAGTGAATACTGACCTAGACAAGGGCTCTTAGGATGAGGTAGGTCAGTGTGAACATATTTAAGAACACATTTATACTCAACAATAATAATTTTATGGCACATTAATTATCCAATTAAAAAAAGAAGTTAATTCGTCTTGAAATAGTTGGGGAAAAGACCATTTGTGTGTATGCAAAACCACCTGCATCAAGGTAGATAATCGTGAAATAATATTTAATGTGATTAATTAGGAAGATATCAATTTAATTGGTGTCAATTCAATCAATTTGGATTGTAATTTTCATTGGTAGTTGATCCAATAAGTCGTGGTAATTATTTTAATCGTTAACTCAGGATCGGTTAATAGGTCAGGATCCTGTCAAATTGGGGACGATCAAAGTGAATACCGACCTAGACAAGGGCTCTTAGGATGAGGTAGGTCAGTGTGGGGGTATTTTAGGAGCAGTATCAATACTTGGCTTTCGATGACTTTCCAACTGTTTTGTATGAGTTTCCCAGTGGAATCCCTTCAAAAACCTTAAAAACTGGTCAAGTCAGACCATTAAGATTGAAAAATTCACTATTCCAACTAAATTAACAAGTATCATTCTTATTATTAACTCACTAGATAACTTCGATTTGCCCAAATATCTCTAAATTCCGAAGAAATGGAATCTAAATTGGTTGAATAATTAGAGATTCCGTCATAATTGTGGAATTTGATAACTCCTCATCTAGGAATTTTCAAAATACGGCTTTCGATTACTTTCCAACTATTTTATATGAGAATCCTTGGAAATCTCGCCCCGAACTCGGAAACTGTTCAATTGCAATTCAACGTTGCAGAAATTGAATACATTTTGGTTAAATAGGTCAGGATTCTGTCAAATTGGGGACGATCAAAGTGAATTTTGACCTTGGCAAGGGCTCTTAGGATGAGGTAGGTCAGTGTGGGGGTATTTTAGAACGGTTTCCACGTAAGTGAACCATCAGTACTTGGATTTCGATGACTTTCCAACTGTTTTGTATGAGTTTCCCTGTGGAATTTCATCATAAACCTTAAAAACTGGTCAAGTCAGACCATTGAGATTGAAAAATTCATTATTCTGAATAAATTAACAAGTATCATTCTTATTATTAATTCACTAATAACTTCGATTTGCCCAAATATCTATAAATTCCGAAGAAATGGAATCTAAATTGGTTGAATAATTAGAGATTCCGTCATAATTGTGGAATTTGATAACTTCTCATATAGGAATTCTCAAAATACGGCTTGACTTTCGATGACTTTCCAACTATTTTATATGAGAATCCCAGGAAATTTCGCCCCAAACTCGGAAACTGTTCAATGGCAATTCAACGTTGCAGAAATTGAATACATTTTGGTTAAATAGGTCAGGATTCTGTCAAATTGGGGACGATCAAAGTGAATATTGACCTTGACAAGGGCTCTTAGGATGAGGTAGGTCAGTGTGAACATATTTTAGAACACATTTATACTCAACAATGCAGGCAGAAGATACTAATTTTATGGCACATTAACTATCCAATTAAAAAAATAAGTTAATTCGTCTTGAAATAGTTGGGGAAAAGACCATTTGTGTGTATGCAAAACCACCTGCATCAAGGTAGATAATCGTGAAATGATATTTAATGTGATTAATTAGGAAGATATCAATTTAATTGGTGTCAATTCAATCAATTTGGATTGTAATTTTCATTGGTAGTTGATCCAATAAGTCGTGGTAATTATTCTGGTCATTAACTCAGTAATTAACGTAGACTTTTCCAGTAGAAATTGAATCGATATTGGTTAATAGGTCAGGATTCTGTCAAATTGGGGACGATCAAAGTGAATACCGACCTAGACAAGGGCTCTTAGGATGAGGTAGGTCAGTGTGGGGTATTTTAGATTCATATCAATGCAGGCAAGATCATTCTAATTTATATATGTCCCGCAATATTAAAAAATTTCGTTAATTCTCTTTGGAAAAACCGTTTTTGTATGCAAAACCGTTTTCCCCACTTTTGTACTGGGAATTTAATCCGAAAAAATTTTAATTTGGTTAATTTAGATATTAAGACGAACATATTTTGAAATGTTCACCGCTAATGGACCAATTCATGACTTTCACTGTTGAATCATCATTTGTGTGTATGCAAAATCGAATGATTTGATTTCTAAATTGATTGATTAATTAACCAATCAAAATTGTGTTCCTAATGTATGAAATGAAATATTTGCCCAATAATTTTATGCCAGTTGGAATTCTTCCAAGTGCATTGGTTTACAACCACCCTAATGATTTGTCCAACTATAAATTAGTGATGATCAATTACTTTCGATGATTTTCCAACCATCCCGTGGAATTTCAAGATCCTAAAAAACTGGTTTGTCAATTTTGACCATTAACTAATTCGCGGTCGAGTACATTCTTATTATTTACAATAACTTCCAATTTGGTTTGGAGTTATTCCGGAAATGGAATCTAAATTGTATTGAATAATTAAACTTGGAATTTGATAGCTTCTCATATTTCAAAAAAATTAATGACTTTAGTGACATCCCCGTCTGTTATTGGTTGCAGAAATTGAATTTCAATTTCCAAATTAAGGATTGAGGTCATCAATGAACCATTTTAACACAATCAACCTTTAGGCACACTATCCAATTGAATAAGTTTTGAAATAGTTGACCGTTTTGTGTGTATGCAAAAATGCATCAAGGTAGATCATCGTCCTGATATTTATAATTGCTTAGGAAGATATCCATCCCTAACCGGTTGAAGCAATCAATTTTTTTCGAACATGGTTATTCAATTAACTCAGGATCGATATTGGTTAATAGGTCAGGATGCCTAGTTAAATTCCAACCATGACCTTAACCAGTCAGTGTGGGTATTATAAACATCTCGGCAGAATTGATATTTGGACAAATTAATTATCCAAAAAAATGAATTAACAAATCGAACCATTTGTGTGAATATCCTCAAGAGTCAATAAAATTTTCGAACAACCATCCACATTTAATTTCATTCAATCAATAACCATTCCCAACCTAATGCCATCTTACTAGGGCATATAAAATTATGATCTCAACCATGTGTCCTAGCAATACCCCCCACTCTACCTCATCCTAAGAGCCCTTGTATTCTAGGTCTTATATTCAACAATGCTCAGAATAATTTTATTGGTATTAAATCCAATTCCCAACCATGTGTTTAAATAGTTCTCTAACCACTGTTTACCAATCTGTACCACTTTGTCGAACAGTTTCTGGGCTTTTCGATGAAATTCCTCTCCAGACTAGATCCACTTTAATATTTGATATCATTTCGTGTTCTCGAATGAATTCAGGTTGAATAACGAATCCTAACTGAGAACGTTTTTCTCGCGATTTTTCAACCAACGAAATGAAACCGTTTTCGCCCGAACAAGAATTTTGTCAATTTGAAACGGTTCGCGGTCGAGTTGCTTACACAGCCCTGAAGATGGAGTTAGGAGATGGACGCTGAGAAAAACTTCATATTTAAAAGGGTGAGTGACATTGGAATTTCCTCTTAATTTTATAATTTTTTGGTTTATTTATAAGAGTGAACCGATTAATGGTGAAATATTTGAGGAATAACCTCATCGAAACATTTTCCTGATCTGTAACTCTCAACAATTTCGAATTTTACCTGACTATCCCTAACCTCCCACAACCACTATAACCATCCAGACCAACCCTGTCTATTAGTAACCATCTCTAACCATTCCCAACCACCCTAACTATCTCTAGGCATACCTGACCATCCCAAACCACTAACTATCCCTGCCTATCAATAACCATATCTAACCATCCCTAACCATTCCCAACCACCCTAACTATCTCTAGGCATACCTGACCATCCCTAACCATCCTAACCATAACCATCTCCTATCAATAACCATCCCTAACCATCCAACCTAACCATCCATTGCCTATCTAACCATCTCCAAACCTAACCATCCCAATAACCATCCCTAACCATTCCTAACCACCCTAACCATCTCTAGGCATACCTGACCATCCCAAACCATCCCTAACCATCCTAACTATCCCTGCCTATCAATAACCATCTCTAACCATTCCCTAACCATTCCCAACCACCCTAACCATCTCTAGGCATACCTGACCATCCCTAACCATCCTAACTATCCCTGCCTATCAATAACCATCTCCAACCATCCCTAACCATTCCCAACCACCCTAACCATCTCTAGGCATACCTGACCATCCCTAACCATCCCTGCCTATCAATAACCATCCCTAACCATCCCTAACCAACCCAAACCATCCCTAACCAACCCAAACCATCCCTAACCATCCCTGCCTATCAATAACCATCTCTAACCATCCCTAACCATTCCCAACCACCCTAACCATCTCTAGGCATACCTGACCATCCCAAACCATCCCTAACCATCCCATCCCTGCCTATCAATAACCATCTCCAACCATCCTAACCATCCAACCACCCTAACCATGACCATCCCAACCATCCCTAACCATCCCTAAACCTATCAATAACCATCTCCAACCATCCCTAACCATTCCCAACCACCCTAACCATCTCTAGGCATACCTTACCATCCCTAACCACCATCCCTAACCATCCTAACCTATCCCTAACCATCCTAACCATCTCTAGGCATACCAACCACCCTAACCATCCCTGACCATCAACCATCCCTAACCATCCCTAACCACCCTAACCATCTCTAAGCATACCTGACCATCTACTACCCACACTAACCATACCTAACCAGCCAAAACTATCCCTAACCTTCCATAACCACCCTAACCATCCATAGTACACGCTTTTTTCTAGAATAAACTTGAATCTTTGTCAACCTTCTGCTTTTTAAACAATTTTAATTCTTGATTCACCACCGTAGTCTCTACTGCAAAATGGATGAGCTGTAAGGTGAAAACATCTCAATTCCATCAGCTTTCTATCAGTCTATTACATTTTAATTTAAAGCAATTTTTGACAGAGAATTCGGTGTTTAAATTTGGAAAATCGTGAATATTGTTACAACGAATTCAGCGATTTACCTATGTCGTACTTTGCAGCGTTATTTTTCCATTTTATACCGACCTCCTTGTGTGAGACGGCCCTCTATAACGTGGGATCTCGATCAATGTAATAAGGCTGTAGCTATTCTACTACTTAACCCAGAAAATTAGCTCGGAAATGATAATTCTCGGCTACTCCCCCTTCGTTCGATTTTTCGTTGTTTAACATTCAGTTTTCACACGGAGTTCAAAGAACTTGGAGGGAACCGTTTTTTTTGTATCCTCCTTTCGGAACTTCCTTCGCATGACGAAGACGAGAGAACAGCGAAAAGCGAGTTAGTCGTACGCGGGATATCGTGGGGTTCGGATGTGTTCGGTAAAGAAGCAAATATTAGACCACTCGTGGAAATTATTAATCAAAGGTTCATCATTTTGACGTGAATTGATGTGATTTCGAATTTTAAAGTTTGATCAGAGATTCGGTTAATCAACCAATTAAATCGTAGAAATCATACGTACACACATACACACATACTTGCATACTTTCATACACCTACGAGAATGTCATTTGTCTGTGTGTGTACTAGCTACAAATTATTACTCAAGGGTTCATGGTTTGCATCGATGTAATTTAGGATTATAGGAAATCATACATACACACATACATACATGCATACACCTACGAGAAAATCAATTTTTGTGTGTGTACTATCCAGAAATTATTACTCAGGAATATCATTTTGATTATTTTTGCTCATTGAAGTGATTTCGGATTTTAAGTTTTGATCAATTTATGGATATCATACATACACACATACATACATGCATACACCTACGAGAAAATCTATAGTACGTACACAGAGTCATACGTACGTGCACACATTCGCACACCTACAAGAAAATCATTTGTCTGTGTGAGTGTGTGTGTATGGATACAAATTAATACTCAAAGGTTTATCGTTTTGATGTGCATCGAATGATGATTCATACACCTACAAGAAAATCAATTTTGTGTGTGTACTATCTACAAATTATTTCTCGAAAGTTTACAATTTTGAAGTGAATTGATGAGATTTCGAATTTTGATCAGAGATTCGGTTAATCAACCAATTAAATCGTAGAAATCATACGTACACACATACACACATACTTGCATACTTTCATACACCTACGAGAATGTCATTTGTCTGTGTGTGTACTAGCTACAAATTATTACTCAAGGGTTCGTGGTTTGCATCGATGTGATTTAGGATTATAGGAAATCATACATACACACATACATACACACCTACGAGAAAATCAATTTTGTGTGTGTGTGTACTATCTAGAAATTATTACTCATAGGAATATCATTTTGATTATTTTTGTTCATTGAAGTGATTTCGGATTTTAAGTTATGATCGGTGTATGGAAATCATACGTATACATATACATACATTCTTGCATACTTTCATACACCTACGAGAAAATCAATTTTGTGTGTGTGTACTATCTAGAAATTATTACTCATAGGAATATCATTTTGATTATTTTTGCTCATTGAAGTGATTTCGGATTTTAAGTTATGATCGGTGTATGGAAATCATACATACACACATACATACATGCATACACCTACGAGAAAATCAATAGTACGTACACAGAGTCATACATACGTCCACACGTTTATACACCTACAAGAAAATCATTTGTCTGTGTGAGTGTGTGTGGATACAAATTATTACTCAAAGGTTTATCGTTTTGGTGTGCATCGAATGATGATTCATACACCTACAAGAAAATCAATTTTGTGTGTGTACTATCTACAAATTATTTCTCGAAAGTTTACAATTTTGACGTGAATTGATGAGATTTCGAATTTTAAAGTTTGATTCGGTTAATCAACCAATTGAATTGTAGAAATTATACGTACACACATCACATACATACATACTTGCATACTTTCATACACCTACGAGAATGTCATTTGTCTGTGTGTGTACTAGCTACGAATTATTACTCAAGGGTTCGTGGTTTGCATCGCTGTGATTTAGGATTATAGGAAATCATACATACACACATACATACATACATGCATACACCTACGAGAAAATCATTTTTGTGTGTGTGTACTATCTAGAAATTATTACTCATAGGAATATAATGTTGATTATTTTTGTTCATTGAAGTGATTTCGGATTTTAAGTTATGATCGGTGTATGGAAATCATACATACACACATACAAACATGCATACACCTACGAGAAAATCATTTGTGTGTGTGTGTGTACAAATTATTGTGGTTTGCATCGATGTGATTTAGGATTATAGGAAATCATACATACATACATGCATACACCTACGAGAAAATCAATTTTTTGTGTGTGTACTATCCAGAAATTATTACTCATAGGAATATAATTTTGATTGTTTTTGCTCATTGAAGTGATTTCGGATTTTAAGTTATGATCATACACCTACAAGTGTATGGAAATCAAATTATCATATTTCATACATTTTGATGTTGAATCAACCAATTAAATCGGAAACATACATACACATTCATACACCTACGAGAAAATCATTTTTGTGTGTGTGTGTGTACTGATAGAAATTACACACATTACATACACCTACGAGAAAATCAATTTTGTGTGTGTGTACTATCTGAAATTATTACTCAAGGAATATCATTTTGATTTTTTTGCTCATTGAAGTGATTTCGGAGTTCAAATTATGATCGGTGTATGGAAATCATACATACACACATACATACATGCATACACCTACGAGAAAATCAATTTTGTGTGTGTGTACTATCTAGAAATTATTACTCATAGGAATATCATTTTGATTGTTTTTGCTCATTGAAGTGATTTCGGATTTTAAGTTATGATCGGTGTATGGAAATCATACATACACACATACATACATGCATACACCTACGAGAAAATCAATGGTACGTACACAGAGGCATACATACGTCCACACGTTTATACACCTACAAGAAAATCATTTGTCTGTGTGAGTGTGTATGGATACAAATTATTACTCAAAGGTTTATCGTTTTGATGTGCATCGAATGATGATTCATACACCTACAAGAAAATCAATTTTGTGTGTGTACTATCTACAAATTATTTCTCGAAAGTTTACAATTTTGAAGTGAATTGATGAGATTTCGAATTTTGAAGTTTGATTCGGTTAATCAACCAATTGAATTGTCGAAATTATACGTACACACATACATACATACTTGCATACTTTCATACACCTACGAGAATGTCATTTGTCTGTGTGTGTGTACTAGCTACAAATTATTACTCAAGGGTTCGTGGTTTGCATCGATGTGATTTAGGTTTATAGGAAATCATACATACACACATGCATACATTCATACACCTACGAGAAAATCATTTTTGTGTGTGTGTACTATCCAGAAATTATTACTCATAGGTATATCATTTTGATTATTTTTGCTCATTGAAGTGATTTCGGATTTTAAGTTATGATCGGTTTATGGAAATCATACGTATACATATACATACATTCTTGCATACTTTCATACACCTACGAGAAAATCATTTGTCTGTGTGTGTGTACAATTTACTCAAGGGTTCGTGGTTTGCATCGCTGTGATTCAGGTAGGAAATCATATATACACACATACAAATTATTACTCAAAAATTATTTTTGATTTTTTTTCATTGAAGTGATTTCGGATTTTAAGTTATGATCGGTTTATGGAATCATCATACACACGTACATACTTGCATACATTCATACACCTACAAGAAAATCAATTTTGTGTGTGTGTACTATCCAGAAATTATCACTCATAGGAATATAATTTTGATTATTTTTGTTCATTGAAGTGATTTCGGATTCAAAGTTCAGATTTTAAATGATCGGTTATATTAAAACATACATACATACATACATACATGCATACACCTACGAGAAAACCAATTCTGTGTGTACTATGTAGAAATTATTACTCATAGGAATATCATTTTGATTGTTTTTGATCATTGAAGTGATTTCGGATTTTAAGTTATGATCGGTGTATGGAAATCATACATACACACATACATACATGCATACACCTACGAGAAAATCATTTTTGTGTGTGTGTACTATCTAGAAATTATTACTCTAAGGAATATCATTTTGATTGTTTTTGCTCATTGAAGTGATTTCGGATTTTAAGTTATGATCGGTGTATGGAAATCATACATACACACATACATACACCTACGACAAAATCATTTTTGTGTGTGTACTATGTACTTTAATTATTACTCAAGGGTTTATGATTTTGATTTTCATCGATATGATCTCAGATTATCGGAAATAGTACGTACACAGAGGCATACATACGTGCATACATTCATACACCTACAAGAAAATCAATTTTGTGTGTACTGTCGACAAATTATTACTCAACGGTTTATAATTTTGATTTCGAATTTTAAAGTGTGATCGTTGATTTGGTTGATCAACCGATTAAATTGTAGAAATCATAGTACACACACATACATACTTGCTTACGTTCTTACAGGCGTACAACTACAAGAATGACATCTGTCTGTGTGTGTACTATATGCAAAATATTACTCAAAGGTTTATCATTTTGGTGTGCATCGATGTGATTTTGTATAGTCGGAAATAATAGATACACACATTCATACGAACATGGGTACACCTACAAGAAAATCGATTTGTGTGTGTGTATGTAATATATACAAATTATTGGTGGTAAACTTCTCAATATGACCGTCCCTAGTTTTCGTTTGTTCGGCTGTATCCTAGAGCTTCTACTGGATAGATCAATTTTGTTCATCTGGTATTGAATTTAATGATATTAAACACGTAAAGGGCAAAATGTCAATGGCCACTACTGAGACATGCACGTGGCCACTACAAGAAATTTCGTAATTTGATGTAACTACTAGATCAAAATAAACTGTGAGAAAAAATTAATAAAAAATAGAAAAAATTGTTCTTTTGATAGTTTTAGGCAATGGATATGTTAGGGAAGAGTCGGGCTATATTCTAAATGAGTCCTGAAGAAAGTAAGTACTACTGTTGGCCCACAATTGTCAAAACTAAAGAAAAAAATTCTTAACTGTGGCCACTACCGGTACCGTTACCTTATATATTATCATCTACATTTTTATCGCGAACGCGTGTGTGTATGTGTGTACTATCTACAAATTATTACTCAAAGGGTTATCATTTTGACGCGCATCGAAGTGGTTACAAATTTTAAATTGTGGTCCAGTGCCATTAATTTTGCTAATCGACGAGTTAAATTGTACGGACAGTCGTGAAATTCGAAATCATCGCTAACGGTTTATTGTGCGGCGATTTTCGATAAGGAATGACAAATATTTTGAATGTTTATATCGCGAATTGTGATCGGACTGAATCCAACGGTGGTGCTTTGCGATGACGCTTCTTTCGATGGTCACATGGACATTCTGAAGGTAAGAAATTCAAATTAAAATTCGTCAAAAGAATCACGTTCTACACTATACATCTTATTTGATGCTTGATTTTGGTTTATTATTCAATAATAAACCATTGTAATCGCTCTTGAAGAAAAAAAATGTCTAACCCCCCCTGAAAATTTCATGGTTTACGTTTCAAAGGGTGTAGAATCCGAATCTGCAATAAAAAATTTTCCGTCCGTACGCCGTACGCACGTTTTCTCCTAAACGGCTGGAGCAAAAGATCTGAAATTTTCAGGAAAAATCAATATTGGTCCGACGACGCCCCAATTCTTGAGCCAGCTCTCTCACTTAATTTAAAGTGCCCTTTAAGGGTTGTCAAAGTTTTGTAAAATCCCTAAAAACCTCAAAAAAAAGTCAAGGTGGCCTAAATTTCGACATTTTGTGAAGAACTTTCCATGAGGAATCGAATGAGCCCCTCCCCAGGTCCGTAGATTTATGGTGCCAACATTTGCGTTATTTTGGTTTATTATTGTTTTTGTTTTGATATCAGTAACCTAGTGACGTAGTGATGTAGTAATGTGGATACTGGAGTGAACTCCTAAGAGGCTTTGTAGCCGATACACGGGTTGAAGCATTCTGATATGCATGAAACGCTGCAAATTCTTTCACTGGGGTTTATTATTCGATTGGCTTGCGTTCATGATTTGAATTTCTACTAAGCGTTGGAGTGTGCGTGTTTCACAGTGATAGAGGGATTATTGAATTTCAGAAGGCACACAAATATGATCAACTGATCGATCCAAATAGGTATTTTGGTTGAGAACAGATTTACGTGCTCAATGCATATCTCCTGAAATTCAATAATCGCTCTATCACAAGGCGGCCTAAATATGGACTTTTTTTGAAGAACTTTCCATGAGGAATCGAATGAGCCCATCCGCAGGTCTGTAGCTCAAACCATTCCCGATATATGGCTCCTCTCTCTCTCTCTCTCTCTCTCTCTCTCTCTCTCTCTCTCTCTCTCTGTGTGTGTGTGTGTGTGTGTGTGTGTCTGTGTGTGTGTGATTACATCTCTGCCAAACAATTCTGCTCTCTCTCTCTCTCTCTCTCTCTCTCTCTCTCTCTCTCTCTCTCTCTCAACGATGGTCCTCTTGAAAATTCAGGCTTTTCGATATCTTATAATCGATTCTAATTCGGACTCTATCTTTTCTTTCTCTCTCTCTCTCTGAATCTCTCTCTCTCTCTCTCTCTCTCTCTCTCTCTCTCTCTCTCTCTCTCTCTCTCTCTCTCTCTCTCTCTCTCTCTCTCTCTCTCTCTCTAATCTATCATAGAATCGATGTACTCTCTCTCTCTCTCTCTCTCTCTCTCTCTCTCTCTCTCTCTCTCTCTCTCTCTCTCTCTCTCTCTCTCTCTCTCTCTCTCTCTCTCTCTCTCTCTCTCTCTCTCTCTCTCTCTCTCTCTCTCTCTCTCTCTCTCTCTCTCTCTCTCTCTCTCTCAAAATTTCGAAACACAAACATCAGCTCTGTGTTTGATAGATGTGAATTTTTGAACCTTGGCCTCAATTTCATTTTCTAGTTGGGTCCATTTTTTGAAAAAAATGAAAATGAACTTTTGGACGAAAATCGTTGCGAATTAGTTGTAGAATTGATCGCTGATGGGGCCGATCGTGTCTGATACACCCTGTATAATCGATATCGTAGAATCGATGTGTAATCGATATCTTATAATCGATTCTAGCGGTCTGCCCTGGCCCCCCCTCTCTCTCTGTAACGCGCGCCGTCCGCTCGACCCCACCGTTGAAGTCTTCGGTTGAAAACAGCCAGTGTCCCGTGACAACGCGTTCGAACAACATCCGCCCGAGTCGGAATTTCGATTTAAAAACCTAAAATATCAAAAAACAAAAGTTTTTGGACAAATTTGAAAGTGTAATTTCGTGATTTCGGTCGTGGTTTGGTTTTTTATCGATAAGCAACGTGTGGATTTTATTGCATTCTTCGGTTTTAATGGTGAATATTAGAGACCTTCACATGTTACAGACAGACATACGATTTGTACGACTAGCTGTTAGAAAATTCGCTCGTATAGACATGACTGCTTGGTTAGAACATTAACTGAACACATATGTACAAATTACGTATTTGAGGTTCTATTTTCATGCTAGATTGGGGTGTCAGGTACCCCACGGAACCTACCAATACAAATTTCAGCTATAAGTAAGAGCATGGAAAGTCAGTACCTACATTGATACAATATGCTGTATATGGACCCGACTTAGAAAGCCGCAAACACTCAGTATTAACGTAAAAGACGCTTTTTCCACTTTTATTGATTTTATTGCATTCTTCAGTGTTAATGGTGAATATTAGACCTTCACATGTTACAGACAGACATACGATTTGTACGATTAGCTGTTTGAAAATTCGCTCGTATAGACATGACTGCTTGGTTAGAACGTTAACTGAACACATATGTACAAATTACGTATTTGAGATTCCGTTTTCATGCTAGATTGGGGTGACAAATGCCCCACGGAACCTACCAATACAAATTTCAGCTATAAGTAAGAGCATGGAAAGTCTGTACCTACATTGATACAATATGCTGTATATGGACCCGACTTAGAAAGCCGCAAACACTCAGTATTAACGTAAAAGACGCTTTTCCAACTTTTATTGATTTTATTGCATTCTTTAGTGTTAATGGTGAATATTACACCTTCAAATGTTACAGACAGACAGACGTCCCCATAGATTTCCAACTACTAGCTGTTCAAACGGGGATTTTCATCGGAAAATTCAACGTCAAAACTGTTTGTGTTTGTACCTTTGGAAAACTGAGTTTGTGGGGAGGTTTTTTTTCTTGGAAACTGGAAATTAAGAATCGCGTTTATTACGAAAAAGAGGGAAAATCTGAATTTGAATATCCAAAACCTTGGAAATAAACGGTATTGTTCGTTATGTATAGACTTGATCTATGAAAATGAACGTAAACACGAACGTGAATCTTTTTTTAGACATAGTGCAAATCTCGTAGAATCATTTGAGGATGTATCTCGCATGATAAATAGAAAGTTGATGTGAAATTTTGTTCATTTAAACATTCAGCGTTGCAAATTCGACTTTTTGTCCGGGTTTATTGATTTTATTGCATCCTTCAGTTTTATACCTACGTCCCCTTCTAATATCGTATAGACAGACGTAGAACCTACGTCCCCATAAATTTACGAGGTTCTATACTAGAGCTGTTAGAAAATTCGCTCGTATAGACATGACTGCATGGTTAGAACTTTAACTGAACACATATGTACAAATTACATATTTGAAGTTCTGTTTTCATGCTAGATTGGGGTGTCAGATGCCCCTCGGAACCTACAAATACAAATTTCAGCTATAAGTAAGAGCATGGAAAGTCAGTACCTACATTGATACAATATGCTGTATATGGACCCGACTTAGAAAGCCACAAACACTCAGTATGAACGTAAAATACGCTTTTTCAACTTTTATTGATTTTATTGCATTCTTCAGTGTTAATGGTGAATATTACACCTTCAAATATCACAGACAGACAGACGTCCCGATAGATTTCCAACTACTAGCTGTTCAAACGGGATTTTCATCGGAAAATTCAACGTCAAAATTGTTTGTGTTTGTACCGTTGGAAAACTGAGTTGTTGAGGAGGTTTTTTCTTGGAAACTGGAAATTAAGAATCGCGTTTATTACGAAAAAGAGAAAAAATCTGAATTTGAATATCCAAAACCTTGGAAATAAACGGTATTATTCGTTATGTATAGACTTGATCTTGAAAATGAACGTAAACACGAACGTGAATCATCTTTAGACATAGTGCAAATCTCGTAGAATCATTTGAGGATTGTATCTCGCACTGATAAATAGATAGTTACTGTGAAATTTCGTTAATTCAAACACTCAGCATTGCAAATTTGACTTTTTGTCCGGATTTATTGATTTTATTGCATCCTTCAGTTTTATAGCTTCTAATATAGACAGACGTACCTACGTCCCCATAAATTTCGAATAAGCTATTAGAAAATTCGCTCGTATAGACATGACTGCTTGGTTAGAACGTTAACTGAACACATATGTACAAATTACGTATTTGAGGTTCTGTTTTCATGCTAGATTGGGGTGTCAGGTACCCCACTGAACCTACCAATACAAATTTCAGCTATAAGTAAGAGCATGGAAAGTCTGTACCTACATTGATACAATATGCTGTATATGGACCCGACTTAGAAAGCCTCAAACATTCAGCATTGACGTAAAACCCATTTCGTCCACGTTACAAGCAGTTTTTCGAGAAATTTAGCCATTTGACAGTTCTTATCAATGTAACATCGTCAAACGAAACCCCAACCAGCTAGAAAACAGTAAATATTTTTTACCACAACTACTGAATTTTATCACAATATATATATGTATTTATTTTTTAGGAGCAATTTTTGAAAGTTGATCAGTTTAATGGGCTCTTAAAGCGTTGTCCAACTAACTCATCGTTTAAAATGTTTGATTTTTTGGTTTCAAGAACAAAATTTTTACCTTAATTATATCGAGAGCTACTGTCTGGAATGGCTTGTACATATATCAAAACAAAACAAGGGATTTTCAGGCTCTGAAATTAATTGGAAAGTCCACTGCTCCAGTAGTGGCCATTTTAAAGTTTATATTTGAGAAATAAGGATTCCCGGTCTCCTAGTGGCTTCAAACTTGCAGGAGGTACAGCTCATGTCATCTTGTAGTCAGAGGTTGAACTAGGAGTGCGCAGAGCATCATTGGAAATTGTGGTAAACTTCTCAATATGACCGTCCCTAGTTTCCTCGTTTGTTGGGCTGTATCCTAGAGCTTCTACTGGATAGAATCAATTTTGTTCATCTGGTATTGAATTTAATGATATTAAACACGTAAGGAGGGCAAAATGTCAAGTGGCCACTACTGAGACATGCACGTGGCCACTACTGGAAATTTCGTAATTTGATGTGGCCACTACTAGATCGAAATAAAGGTGTGAGAAAAAATTAATAAAAAATAGAAAAAAATTGTTCTTTTGATAGTTTTAGGCAATGGATATGTTAGGGAAGAGTCGGGCTATATTCTAAATGAGTCCTGAAGAAAGTCAGTACTACTGTTGGCCCACAATTGTCAAAACTAAAGAAAAAAATTCTTAACTGTGGCCACTACCGGTACCGTTACCTTATGCACGTGTCACAAGTGCCATAAGATCATAAAACCATAAAAAAACGCTGCAAATTCATTCACTGGGGTTTATTATTTAATTTCATTCATTTGGCTTGCATTCATAATTTGAATTTCCACTAAGCTTTGGAGTGTCCGTGTTTCACAGGTGATAGAGCGATTATTGAATTTCATGAGGCACACAAATATGATCAACTGAACAATCCAAATAGGTATTTTGGTTGAGAACAGATTTACGTGCTCTACGTCACGTACACTCCGAAGCTTAGTAGAAATTCAAATCATGAACTCAAGCCGATTGAATAATAAACCCCAGTGAAAGAATTTGCAGCGTTTTTGTTAGAAATTAGTTAGAAATTCCACACCCTGTAGATGACCTACCTCAATCTTAAAAGTGTTAACCTTAATTCCAGTACTGAGAATGAGTGAATCCACACGTCGCGAAACTTCTATTTTTTTCGAAATTTTTACAGTGAAATACCCGAAACGGCCGATTTCGTTTAAACGTCGACCGGTTCGTTTTGATCGGATTTTCCTCCGTTTTGATTTTCCACAACGAAACGTTTTTCCTGAAAATTCGATGTGAATGATGGCCCAGGCAGCCGTGATACGGGCGCACAATCGCGCCCAAGCCAAGGTAAATTGTTTATTAATCACGTTTATATGTTTTGTATTTGTCATAGGGGTCAGTCCGTATGAAGTGGTCCAGAAATAATTTAATCGGTTGCTTCAACATTTTTGATATTTTTTATGCTTTTGTACTATGAAGTACCACTTACTGCAAGTGTACAAATGCATGTCTTTTATTTTTTAAATTTTTAGTTTGCCGTTAGCGGCCATTTTTTTGTAGTAAGAACGCTAATTTTAGGCGATTTTAGAGCTCTGGGGAAACGTATTTAACTCAGCTTCTATTCATCCTAGAACATTGAAACAAAAACCAATGTCTTCAGAGAATGCTAAGCTATAATAAAGCTGATTAGACCTAATTGCTCAAACCTAGGCCCAAAGGTCTAAATACCTCTTCAAAGTTTAACGCACTCTTTTAGCAAAAACGCTATTTTCAACAATTTTTTTTCTTAACAAGGCAACAGGTAATTTGCTGTTACGGGCAAAACTACACGAAGTTATAGTCCGATTTTGATGAAATTTTCAGGGATTGTGAAATGTAGATGGTATATAGGTTTCATGACCCCCGGATCAATAGTAGTCTCTGCGCATGCGCAAACGTGAAATCCTTGTTACACGTAAATGTTTATAATGTACTCCGGGAGTTTTTGACCAATTTCGATGAAATTTTCAAGGATTGTTTGGTTTGATGTGTAGATGGTCCCCTATGAGTTTCATGACCTCCGAATCAATAGTTTTCTGCGCAAGCGCAAACGGGAAATCCTTGTTTAACGATTCTTGCATAACTCAGGGATTGTTCGGTTTGATGTGTAGATTTATGAGTTTCATGATGATCAATTTGCGCAAGCGCAAACGGGATCCTTGTTACGCCCATTCTGGAGTTCTTGATTTCGATGAAATTTTAGGGATTGTTCGGTTTGATGTGTAGATGGTCCCCTATAAGTTTCATGACGCCCGGGTAATATAGTCTCTGCGCATGCGCAAATGAAATCCTTGCCACAAGCATAACTCCGGGAGTTTTTGACCGATTTCGATGAAATTTTCAGGGATTGTTCGGACTTATTAGGTATATTTTATAGTTTGTTCAATAGTTGAACATGCCTACCTTCATTTTCTCAAGTTATGCTCCTGCATAACAATAAATTTACCCTAATTCAATATTTACTTCGTCTAATTGAACGAAGTTCTTTAGTCAATAATAATTTTCAATGATCTATACAGTCATGTTATGGATACGAGGAAGCTATGTGCCACATCCACTTGGCAGACGTTTTTCCTCATTATTTTGTCTTGTAGTGGATAAATCTGTGTATTTTCACTATTTTCATGTGAGTTTCCCTCGTCAATGACCACGTTCCACTCTCGTTTCTCTACTAATGCAAATCTTTCAAAAACTGGACCTCTTCGCAGGGGGTCCGGCCATTATTCGCATATCGCGTCATCAATGACATAAACAGAGCATGATGCGGGTTCCTCGGAAGGTTCGCCCGAAGGTGGACTGTACCCGAGTTAAACGGTCAGTATTTGAGAGTGACTGTACGGAACGACCTTCTCTCTCTTCTGGACGGTAGTTGGCCGTTCGCGCTCCGCTAACCAAAGAGAAACACTGAGGGTCCTCCTGGATATCGAGCTCCGAGGAAAAGTGGCCAGAAAGAAGCTTCCTTCTTGGAAAAACTCCGGAAAATGCGAATTTTCATGGAAATTTTAGCTGCTGGAACGACTCTCAATATGCTAGAATACAAATTTTCGAAAAATTGAGTCCTTAAGCAACAAAACTAGACATTTTCTTAGAAAATGCAGCCACTGCAATGACTGTGAATATCTGAGAATACAAATCTGCAAACAATTCAGTCCCTGAGTAGCAAAACACGCTCTTTTCCAAGCAATTGCAGCTAGTGCAATGACTCTGAATATGCTAGAATACAAATTTTCGAAAAATTGAGTCCTTAAGCAGCAAAACTAGACATTTTTTTAGAAAATGCAGCCACTGCAATGACTGTGAATATGTGAGAATTCAAATTTGCAAACAATTCAGTCCCTGAGTAGCAAAACACGCTCTTTTCCAAGCAATTGCAGCTAGTGCAATGACTCTGAATATGCTAGAATACAAATTTTCGAAAAATTGAGTCCTTAAGCAACAAAACTAGACATTTTCTTAGAAAATGCAGCCACTGCAATGACTGTGAATAGGCTAGAATACAAATTTGCAAACAATTCAGTCCCTGAGTAGCAAAACACGCTCTTTTCCAAGCAATTGCAGCTAGTGCAATGACTCTCAATATGCTAGAATACAAATTTTCGAAAAATTGAGTCCTTAAGTAGCAAAACAGGACATTTTCTTAGAAAATGCAGCCACTGCAATGGCTGTGAATATGTTAGAATTCAAATTTGCAAACAATTCAGTCCCTGAGTAGCAAAACACGCTCTTTTCCAAGCAATTGCAGCTAGTGCAATGACTCTGAATATGCTAGAATACAAATTTTCGAAAAATTGAGTCCTTAAGTAGCAAAACTAGACATTTTCTTAGAAAATGCATCCACTGCAATGACTATGAATATGCTAGAATACAAATTTGCAAACAATTCAGTCCCTGAGTAGCAAAACACGCTCTTTTCCAAGCAATTGCAGCTAGTGCAATGACTCTGAATATGCTAGAATACAAATTTTCGAAAAATTGAGTCCTTAAGTAGCAAAACTAGACATTTTCTTAGAAAATGCAGCCACTGCAATGACTGTGAATAGGTTAGAATACAAATTTGCAAACAATTCAGTCCCTGAGTAGCAAAACTCGCTCTTTTCCAAGCAATTGCAGCTTCATTTCATTAAACTTGAATAAAATTTTGAAAATTGATCCTGGATATAACAACATTTTTAAGCCCTGCAATGCTTTATCTGGCAAATTTGCAAACAATTCAGTCCCGAGTAGAAAAGCTCTTTTTCAAGCAATTGCAGCTAGTGCAAACAGAAAAATTGAATAGCAAAACATGACATTTTCAGAAAATGTAGAAACAATGGCTTGAATATTGGAAAAAAATCCCGAATTTTCATGGAAATTTTAGCTGCTGGAGCGACTCTCAATATGCTAGAATACAAATTTTCGAAAAATTGAGTCCTTAAGCAACAAAACTAGACATTTTCTTATGAAATGCAGCCACTGTAATGAATGTGGATAGGCTAGAATACAAATTTGCAAACAATTCAGTCCCTGAGTAGCAAAACGCGCTCTTTTCCAAGCAATTGTAGCTAGTGCAATGACTCTGAATATGCTAGAATACAAATTTTCGAAAAATTGAGTCCTTAAGCAGCAAAACTAGACATTTTCTTAGAAAATGCAGCCACTGCAATGACTGTGAATATGCTAGAATACAAATTTGCAAACAATTGAGCCCCAGAGTAGCAAAACTCGCTCTTTTCCAAGCTCTTCATTTTCATTAAACTTGAAAAAGTGAAAACATCCTGGCTATAACAACATTGTAGTAAGCCCTGGTGACTTTAGGCCACAAGCTCTGAGGAAAAGTGGCCAGACAGAAGCTTCCTTCATGGAAAAACTCCGGAAAATGCGAATTTTCATGGAAAACGTAGCTACTGCAATGACTTTGAATATGTTAGAATACATATTGGTTTATTATTCTCCCAAACGGCTGGAGCAAAAGATCTGAAATTTTCTCCATCTTGGTCCGACGACGCCCCAATTCTTGAGCCAGCTCTCTCACTTAATTTAAAGTGCCCTTTAAGGGCTGTCAAAGCTTTGTCAAATCCCTAAAAACCACAAAAAAAGCCAAGGCGGCCTAAATTTGCACTTTTTTGAAGAACTTTCCATGAGGAATCGAATGAGCCCCTCCCCAGGTCCGTAGCTCAAACCATTCCCGATGTATGGCCCGATTTATGATGCCAACATTTGCGTTTTTTGTTTTTTATTATTATTTATGTTTTCATCGCAGTAACCTAGTGATGTAGTGAATGTGGATACTGGAGTGAACTCCGAAAAGGCTTTGTAGCCGATACACGGGTTGAAGCATTCTGATAACCATAAAAAACGCTGCAAATTCTTTCACTGGGGTTTATTATTCAATTGGCTTGCGTTCATGATTTGAATTTCTACTAAGCTTTGGAGTGTGCGTGTTTCACAGGTGATAGAGCGATTATTGAATTTCAGGAGGCACACAAATATGATCAACTGATCAATCCAAATAGGTGTTTTGATTGAGAACAGATTTACGTACTCCATGCATATATCCTGAACCCAATTGAATAATAAACCCCAGTGAAAGAATTTGCAGCGTTTTTCGTTCATGTTTGAATTATTCCACAGCCACCTAGATCGATTATAATAGGCGTTCCTCTATTAATGCGGCATTGCTTCGGAGAGGCGACCTAAAAACTTCAACTCAATTTGAACTCGCATGAACCCACTTGCTTCAGTACATTTTATCTCATGAAAATGATTGATTTAGTGTACTAATTCCGGAATGAAAAATGTGGTTTTCGTTTTATTCTTGAATTTTCATTCTGAATTCAACCCTACAATGTACTCCACTTCACAATCTGACAATAAAACACAGGAGCTGCGATAAAACCGGAAACAAACAATCGGGATGAAAAACCTTCCGAGTGGGTAGAGAGATCTTCTCATTCCTTCCTAGTGACCTTCTTCGTCGTTCTTTCCGGGTCGCCTGCCTCCTAGATATCCACTCCGCGGTTTTCCGCCGGAGGGCAGGTAGGTGGCGATGATCGTCCGTTCTACATAATTATACGGATTTCTTTTTCTTTTTTTTGCGGTTTCAATTTTTTTTTTTTTTTTTTTCTTCGATTCAGAAGGCAGTGCATGACCGCCCGAGTGGGTGGGAATAAATTCAACTCGTGGCAAAATTTCAATTTTGGTTTATTATTCAATTATAAACCATTGTAATCGCTCTTTAAAAAAAAAAAAATATAAAAAATGCTAACCCCCCCTGAAAATTTCATGGTTTGCGTTTCAAATTGTGTTTGAATTTCCCACAAACGGCTGGAGCAAAAAATCTGAAATTTTCAGGGTCCGATAACGCCCCAATCTTTAGCAAGCTCTCTCTCTTAATTTAAAGTGCCACTTAAGGGTTGTCAAAGTTTTGTAAAATCCCTAAAAACCTTAAAAAAAAGTCAAGGCGGCCTAAATTTGGACTTTTTTTTGAAGAACTTTCCATGAGGAATCGAATGAGCCCCTCCCCAGGTCCGTAGGTCAAACCATTCCCGATGTATGGCCCGATTTATGGTGCCAACATTTGTTTTTTGGTTTATTATTGTTTTTGTGTTGATATCAGTAACCTAGTGATGTAGTGAATGTGGATACTGGAGTGAACTCCTAAAAGGGTTTATAGCCGATACACGGGTTGAAGCATTCTGATATGCATGAAACGCTGCAAATTCTTTCACTGGGGTTTATTATTCAATTGGCTTGCGTTCATGATTTGAATTTCTACTAAGCTTTGGAGTGTGCGTGTTTCACAGGTGATAGAGCGATTATTGAATTTCAGGAGGCACACAAATATGATCAACTGATCAATCCAAATAGGTATTTTGGTTGAGAACCGATTTAAGTGCTCTATGCATATCTCCTGAAATTCAATAATCGCTCTATCACCTGTGAAACACGCACACTCCAAAGCTTAGTAGAAATTCAAATCATGAATCAAATGAATAATAAACCCAGTGAAAGAATTTGCAGCGTTTTTTTAAATGACGTTTATTAACACATAATACATAAATGCAAAAGGTAAAGTAATAAATACTTAAATTACACTTAATCACATTTAATGTAAGTAACAAAACAAATTTTCGTTTAGGCAATTACTGGTCTCCTAAATTTAAGGAAATTGTCCGGAGATCAGGAGTTGCATATAAATTAATTTTGGAAATTTACATTAACGAACAATAAACAACGAATCAAAAACAGAAAAAAGATATTGCGTGCTGCATTCTTTATTATAAGGCGTTATTATATGTTTGGAAATACTTTTGTTGTAAAATCTACGTTTTTGTGGTCTTTTCCAGGGAATTTTAATTTTTTAAATTTCTGCTTTGCTTGGACAGGGTTCTTTATACCTTGTTGGTTGTATTAGGTGCTTTGTTTGGCACCCCCCTCCCCCTTTCACCTCTCCGACCAATAGAATCGCCTTTCACTTTCACGGACACCACGCGATTGGATGTTCCCCCTTCACCTCTTGACCAATCGGATTAAAGCTCCCCTTCACCTGCCACTATACAGGGTGTCACCCCCCCCCCCCTCCTCATAAAACCGTAACAAGGGGAGGAAACAAAACAATTTTTCTTTTAATCTTGATATTTTTTGGTAAGGATCTCAAATATCATATTTGAGCACAATACAATATCATCGTTTGTTGTATTAGTGACGTGGTGTGACATCCCCTTCCCCTTTCACCTCTCCGACCAATAGAATCGCTTTTCACTCTCACGGACACCACGCGATTGGATGTTCCCCCCTCACCTCTTGACCAATCGGATTAAAGCTCCCCTTCACCTGTCATCATCACCTGGCCCACGTGTTGTCCCCCCAACCTCTCCTAACCCTGGGATACCCTGTATATGATCTACATGTATTGCGTGCTGCATTCTTTATTGCAAGGCGTTATTATATATTTGGAAATTCTTTTGTTGTAAAATCCACGTTTTCGTGGTCATTTTGCGGGAGTTTTTTTAATTTTTCTTTTTATTTCTGTTCTGTGTCGACAGGGTTCCGACCCCAGGGTGGCCACATGCCGCGGGAAACTCCAGAACAAAAGGTCCAAATTAAACCAGGAGATCAACAAGGAGCTTCGATTGCGCGCCGGAGCTGAGAATCTGTTCAAGTAAGTCCCATTGTTTCAAAGTTCGAGTCAAAAATATTAAAAAAGACTTCCATCGAGTAGACATGCTAGACGAGCATCGGGGAGAGATTGTAGAGATAAGCGTGAGAGCGCATTCCTTCAGTGGGGCGAGTAAATTATATTTTTCAGGGGAACGAAACGAATGGAGTGGACTTTATCTTGATAATGAAATGATAGGATATGAAGGAGTTTCCATGAAGTAGAGATACATTGTTAAGAGAAGTACACAAAATGTGACACAGTCTCGACAATAGGAGCTCATAATACTAACTAAGACAAATCATAAGGTTTCAGAAAAACTCGTACTTGAACAACAAATTCTATATTTCAAAAACAGAAAAACATCCATTTTGTAAACTGATCCATAGACAGATTGCATCAAGTAGACATACACTGAGGAGAGATGCACAGATAAGAGTTGCATGTAGGGCGAGTAATTTCCTTTTTAAGATTCTAAAATGAATTATTTAGACTTTACTTGATATTGTGAGGGTATTTCCATGATTCTGATGACGAGATGACAGAATATGAAGGATTTTCCATGAAGTAGAGATACATTATTAAGAGAACTACAGAGAATGTGACCCAATCTCATATAATTACTAATTCTAATCGTATGTTTAAGTAAAACTTGACTTTGTAGAATAATAAAATTCAAACTTAAACAACAACTTCAGCTTGTCAGAAACGCGTAAACGTCCATTTTGAGTTTCAAATTAACATATTTAATGATTATAATCTGTTATGAAATCGGGCAAGTTGTTTAAGTGAACTAGACGTGGACTGTGGACTTCCATCGAGTAGACATGCATCGGGGAGAGATTGAGAAAAACACCGGTTTTGAGTTGTAAATTGATAGATTCCGTGCTCATAACGCTGATCAAGACAAATCGTAAGGTTTCAGAAAAACTCTTTACATAAACAACAAGTTTTATATGTCAGAAACCGAAAAACATTCATTTTGATTCTAAAACTGATCCATAGACAGATTGCATCAAGTAGATATACACTGAGGAGAGATGCACAGATAAGAGTTGCATGTAGGGCGAGTAATTTTCTTTTTAAGAGTCTAAAATGAATTATTTAGACTTTACTTGATATTGTGAGGGTATTTCCGTAATTATGTTAATGAAATGATAGAATAAGATTTGAATTTCTACTGAACTTTGGAGTGTGCGTGTTTCACAGGTGATAGAGCGATTATTGAATTTCAGGAGATATGCATAGAGCACGTAAATCGGTTCTCAACCAAAATACCTATTTGGATTGATCAGTTGATCATATATTTGTGCCTCCTGAAATTCAATAATCGCTCTATCACCTGTGAAACACGCACACTCCAAAGCTTAGTAGAAATTCAAATCATGAACGCAAGCCAATTGAATAATAAACCGCAGTGAAAGAATTTCCAGCGTTTTTAATGGTTATCAGAATACTTCAACCCGTGTATCGGCTGTAAACTCTTTTGGGAGTTCACTCCAGTATCCACATTCACTACATCACTAGGTTACTGCAATCAAAACAAAAACAATAATAAACCAAAATAATGCAAAAGTCGGCACCATAAATCGGGCCATACATCGAGAATGGTTTGAGCTACGGACCTGGGGAAGGGCTCATTCGATTCCTCATGGAAAGTTCTTCAAAAAAAGTCCGAATTTAGGCCGCCTTGACTTTTTTGAGGTTTTTAGGGATTTTACAAAACTTTGACAACCTTAAAGGGCACTTTAAATTAAGTGAGAGAGCTGGCTGAAAGAATTGAAAATTTTCGTCCTGACCAAGATTTCAGTATCAGCGTTTTTAATAGTTACTGAGTTTTTACTCCTGAAAATTTCAGTTTTTTGTAAACGACGGTATGGAGGTACACTAACTAATAATAAAAAGCTAAAGCACTCGGAAAAATGTTTATTGCAGATTTGGATTCTACACCCTTTGAAACGTAAACTATGAAATTTTCAGGGGGGGTTTAACATTTTTCTTTCAAGAGCGATTACAATGTTTTATTATTGAACTAGTTTAATGGCCCTGCTATGCAGGTTAAAAAGAAATAGGTGAATAACACAATGAGGGAGTATAATAACAATATGCAAAGTCAAAAAATCGTATATCCCAAATCCCCGAGGAGAGGACCACGTCGCTTGAAAATTTGGGAGACGCTTCCCCTCCTTCCTTCACTGGCGGGGTCGGGGGAGGGGGAGCGGTCGGTTGCCAAGGGAGACGGGGAGGGAGAATTCCACACGCCCAGCGTTACCACCCCCTGAAACGTCGATATACTCTGATAAGCTCGTCTTTATATAGTGTGATAATAAACCAAAACCGTATAATTTCTGTTTCAGAGCGACCAACAACCGAAAGCTGAAGGAGACGGTCGCTTTGGAGTTGAGCTTCGTGAATTCCAACCTCCAGCTCCTCAAGGAACAGCTGGCCGAACTGAATTCTTCAGTGGAGATCTACCAGGGAGAAAGGTAAATTCATTTGAAAGTTGTAATGTTCGTGACGGTAGAGTAGATCCAAATAATAGACTAACGTGATATTTTGGAGAGGTTTATTTTACATCAACACTTGCGGTGGATATGGTTAGGGCCCTTCCTTATTCTAGAATCCGTCACCTTGGTGAATCAGACGTCTCAAAGGAGCGTGGCGGGACAGTACACTGCATCTACCTCAATGGAAGGGGCAACTAAACCAAACCATCACCTCAAACACTGGACGAGCCATCTTGTTAAATTTCGCGGCAGCCATTGAGTGCAAACCATTCAGAATCACATTCTTCTTAGAATGATCCAATCATTTAATTTCGAAAAATTAATAAGAATGAAACTTTGAATAATTTGAACACCCCTGGCAACGTTCTGTCATTTTTCAATAATCTCTTTATTCTAAAAACGCTGCAAATTCTTTCACTGGGGTTTATTATTCAATCGGCTTGCGTTCATGATTTGAATTTCTACTAAGCTTTGGAGTGTGCGTGTTTCACAGGTGATAGGGCGATTATTGAATTTCAGGAGATATGCATAGAGCACGTGAATCTGTTCTCGACCAAAATACCTATTTGGATTGATCAGTTGATCATATTTGTGTGCCTCCTGAAATTCAATAATCGCTCTATCACTGTGAAACACGCACACTCCAAAGCTTAGTAGAAATTCAAATCATGAATCATTGAATAATAAACCCCGGTGAGAGAATTTGCAGCGTTTTTCTTCCGAGTCTACCAAGGTAGCGGAAGCATTGTTTTCACTTTCGGAATGTGACAATTTTTTTGTCTCCAAAATCAAAAATTCCACTCGCATTTCGCGTTTTAGACCTTTCTGAACAATTTTGGTTCCGTGTCTGTCTGTGTATCTGTCTGTCTGTCTGTCAGCAAATCCTTGTTACGGGCAAAACTGCACGAAGTTTATAGTCCGATTTTGATGGTCCCCGTGAGTTTCATGTTTTTCCTAATTTTCAATAAGCCTCTGAAAGGGATTCCTTGCCACAAGCATAACTTGGGAGTTCTTGTAGATCAATTGAAATTTCCCCGGTTTGTTATGAGTTTCATAGGTTTCAAACCCCCGGGTCAATAGTAGCCTCTGCGCATCCGCAAACGTGAAATCCTTGTTACGCGCATAACTCCGGGAGTTCTTGACCGATTTCGATGAAATTTTCAGGGATTGTTCGGTTTGATGAGTAGATGATCTCCTACAAGTTTCATGACCCCCGGATCAATAGTAGCCTCTGCGCATGCGCAAACGTGAAATCCTTGTTACGAAGCATAACTCTGGGAGTTCTTGACCAATTTCGATGAAATTTTCAGGGATTGTTCGGACTCATTGTAATTTATGGTGATTGGTAATCAAAATAAAGTTTTGTTCAATAGTCGAACCATATTGATACCTTAATTTTCCCGTTTGGTTATGCTCCGTCACATGACAATAAATTTACCCTAATTCAATATTTACTTCGCCTAATTGAACGAAGTTCTTGAGTCAATAATAATTTTCAATGATCTACACAGTCATGTTATGGATACGAGGAAGCTATGTGCCACACACACTTGGCAGAGGTTTTTTTTTTGGTGAATATTGGCTTTTGACACGCTTAGAGCTGGTTCATCTTTTCTGCTCCATGACCTCTTGCGTTTAACATTGTTGTATACAACCCACTTTTCCTTCCCAGTTATAATCCGCTTCAAAAATGAATCATTTTCTTGACGTTTGAGGAGCGAATCACACGAAATTACTTTCCGAACGACCCCATATTTCAAAACTCTTAGGGAAGCATTAGGAGCCAACAGCCTTCCGAGCTTGGAGCCCCGAAACCCCTGAGAGTTGTAATCCTCATGTACATTCAAATGTTCAGAATCTCTTAATTTGGAGTTACATCTGTTTATTCTTGTCAGAAACGTTTCGTCCCGCAGCGGGGACTTCCTCAGTCTATACATAATCATAAAAGTCATTCTTTAGTATTTACATATTGTGTATATACACATATGGTCAATTGATCATATTTCTTTCTATAAGGGACTTGTTCAGCTTATATACCAAAACAACTTAATTAATAATATTGCTTACCTAACTATGTATAACTACTAGCATACTTGAAGGCATTGACATGATGTGGTGGCACCACACATATCTTGTTGTTTGTTTTTGAAAATAATGATTTGTTATATGTTATATTGTTATTCATTTATATGTTAGATATTTTATATTTGTTATTTATTTATATGTTATATGTTTATAAGATTTATATATATGTGATTTTATAGATGTTATCTGTTGTTAATTAAAATAAAATATATTTTAATATATATGTTTTACATCAATGCAATTAACAATAGATAACATCTATAAAATCACATATATATATAAATCTTATAAACATATAACATATAAATAAATAACAAATATAAAATATCTAACATATAAATGAATAACAATATAACATATAACAAATCATTATTTTCAGTAACAAACAACAAGATATGTGTGGTGCCACCACCATGTCAATGCCTCAAGTATGCTAGTAGTTATACATAGTTAGGTAAGCAATATTATTAATTAAGTTGTTTTGGTATATAAGCTGAACAAGTCCCTTATAGAAAGAAACATGATCAATTGACCATATGTGTATACTAGTTTAATGGCCCTGCTACGCAGGTTAAAAAGAAATAGGTGAATAACACAATTAGGGAGTATAATAACAATATGCAAAGTCAAAAAATCGTATATCCCAAATCCCCGAGGAGAGGAGCACGTCGCTTGCCCTGGGAGACGCTTCCTTCCTTCACTGGCGGGGTCGGGGGGAGGGGGGAGCAGGTCGTTTGCCCCGGGAGACGGGGGCGAGAATTCCACCCGCCCAGCGTTACCACCCCCTGAAACGTCGATATACTCTGATAAGCTCGTCCTTATATAGTGTGATACACAATATGTAAATACTAAAGAATGACTTTTATGATTATGTATAGACTGAGGAAGTCCCCGCTGCGGGACGAAACGTCTCTGACAAGAATAAACAGATGTAACGCTCCAAACTGAGAGATTCAGAATGAATATGGTCACTCCACTACCCACACCCACTATTAAAATGTTGAGATCGTATTTCTTGTGTATCGTGAAGAAAGGTTTTGTTGAGTTTTGTATGAAGGTGAAGGGCTCGATAGAAAGAAACGTGATTTCGTGACGAGAATTATAAAAATGAGAAATAAAAAGGAAAAAAAAAGAGCCCGTACGACCGTAACGGAGTTGGAATTCCACTCTACAGGCTCCAGGGGATCTCTAAAAGAATCGAAAGTGGTTTGTTGTCTTACGGAGGAGGGAAGGCAGGAGATTTTTTCTTCGAGGGACGAACGGGGAGGGCCGATATCTGTGTAGAAAGTGACGGTGATTTGATAAACCAACTCGCGGGTTGAGGTGGTCCTGCAACTTGGGAACGCTGAAAGAGCAACGCCCTGCGATGCCCTTTTTCAAAAAGAAGACGAACGATCACGGTGCCGTACGAATGAACCTGATAGTGTTAAAAAACGCTGCAAATTCTTTCACTGGGGTTCGTTACTCAATTGGCTCGCGTTCATGATTTGAATTTCTACTAAGCTTTGGAGTTTCACAGGTGATAGAGCGATTATTGAATTTCAAGAGCTATGCATAGAGCACTTAAATCGGTTCTCAACCAAAATACCTGTTTGGATTGATCAGTTGATCATATTTGTGTGCCTCCTGAAATTCAATAATCGCTCTATCACTTGTAAAACACGCACACTCCAAACCTTAGTAGAAATTCAAATCGTGAAATAATAAACCCCAGTGAAAGAATTTGCAGCGTTTTTTTTTTTTTAATGGTTATCAGAATACATCAACCCGTATAGCCGTGTATAGCCGAATATAGCCTTGTATCGGCTATCACTTTTAGGAGTTCAGTATCCAAGATATGCATAGAGCACGTAAATCTGTTCTCAACCTAAATACCTATTTGGATTGATCAGTTGATCATATTTGCGTGCCTCCTGAAATTCAATAATCGCTCTATCACCTGTGAAACACGCACACTCCAAACCTTAGTAGAAATTCAAATCATGAACGCAAGCCAATTGAATAATAAACCCTAGTGAAAGAATTTGCAGCGTTTTTTTAATGGTTATCAGAATACCCCACAATAAAAACATCTTAATTTATCTTTGGCTATAAACCCTTTTAGGAGTTCCAAATTTAAACATGTATCCAAGATATGCATAGGAGCACGTAAATCTGTTCTCTGCCAAAATACCTATTTGGATTGATCAGTTAATCATATTTGCGTGCCTCCTGAAATTCAATAATCGCTCTATCACTTGTGAAACACGCACACTCCAAAGCTTAGTAGAAATTCAAATCATGAACGCAAGCCAATTGAATAATAAACCCCAGTGAAAGAATTTGCAGCGTTTTTTTATTGAACCTCAATACCCCCCCCCCCCCACAATAAAAACATCTATAATTTATCAATAAAAACATCTATAATCCAAATTTAAACGATGTAGCTAAAGGTAGACAGATGTAGAGGAGGCACACAAATATCATCAACTGAGAACGAGAGCCGATTTACGTGCTCTATGCATATCTCCTGAAATTCAATAATCGCTCTATCACCTGTGAAACACGCACACTCCGAAGCTTAGTAAGATTCAAATCAAATTTAATTTATCAAAGATAAATTAGCCTGAAAAATGTTGATTTTCGAGAAAAAAATTGAAACTTTGACTTTGGCATATTTTTTTACTTTAGGAAATGGCTTTAAAAATAGCGTTTCACACTGAACGGACAGGAAATTTAACGCTCTTTCCAACGGTTTCCTCAAATTTGAGATTACTCTAAAAACAAGGGAGTTATGGCTGTTTTAGTAAGTAAAGTCGATAACTCGAAAAAAAATTAAATCGTTAATAACTCGGAAACAAAGCTTCTAAAAAAAAGTCTGGGGGCACTTTTTGTCGCAAATTAGTTGTAGAATTGATCCTTAAAGTTTGGTCCACCTGAGAGGTAGACACCCTGTATATTATCAGAATGCTTCAACCCGTGTATCGGCTACTAACTACACTACAAGTATTCACATCGGCTATCACTCCAGTATCCACATTCACTACAACTCGACGCTATCGGCATCACTAGGTTACAAACAAACAATAATAAACCAAAATATCGGCATCACTAGGTTACAAACAAACAATAATAAACCAAAAAACGCAAATGTTGGCACCATAAATCGGGCCATACATCGGGAATGGTTTGACCTACGGACGTGGGGAAGGGCTCATTCGATTCCTCATGGTATATTCTTCAAATAGGTAAATATTTAGGCCGATTCGATTTGTTTTGAGGTTTTTAGGGATTTTACAAAACTTTGACAGCCCTTAAAAGGCACTTTAAATTGAGTGAGGGAGCTGGCTCAAGAATTGGGGCGTCGTCGGACCAAGATGGATTTTTCCTGAAAATTTCAGATTTTTTGCTCCAGCCGTTTCGGAGATATCGTGCGTACGGCGGACGGACGGAAAATTTTTATTGCAGATTCGGATTCTACACCCTTTGAAACGTAAACCATGAAATTTTCAGGGGGGGGGGGGGGGGGGTTAGAATTTTTTTTTTCCAGAGCGATTACAATGGTTTATTATTGAATAATAAACCAAAAGGGCATTATTGTGTGAAATGCATTCTGTAACGACTCACGAAGAAATTTCGAGAACCCCGAGCCGAGATTCTGGTACAATATAACCCCAAATATGACGAACCAATCATTTTTGGTTCAAAAACGTTGAGCGGTTAAAAAATTCGATTTTATAAAGGTGTACATCATATCGTGGAACTTTACCCCTACTTTCTATAATATTGAAAATCTATCATTATAAAAACAATCAGCAATTAAATTTATACTTAATCAAGCGTCCTTCCTCGGTTTTTACAGATGTTTACTTGGGCTAGAGGGCTTCAGAATAGGCTCTAGGCTCCGTAACTCTATCAGGTGGTGGGTAATGAAGGAAGACTCCAATTACTCGCTACTTAACAACTGTGGTGTTTTCAACGTGGATCCTCGCTATTCTCTGCTTTGCTCTGAATAAGGGCTCGTCTGTGATACCAACCTGCCTATTGTAGTACCTTCCGACTGTTATAACCTTCCTGCGGTAACACTACTCGTACCTTCCCACACCTAAGACTCGTAATAGACGTAGAAAACCGCCTTTAAAAGCCCCCTCGCCGTTGAGGCGTTGAAATTTGACTTTGCTCTGAATAAGGGCTCGTTGATACCAACCTGCCTGTTGTAGTACCTTCCGACTGTTATAACCTTCCTGCGGTAACACTACTCGTACCTTCCCACACCTAAGATTCGTAATAGGCGTAGAAAACCGCCTTTAAGAGCGCCCTCGCCGTTGAAATTTGGCTTTGCTCTGAATAAGGGCTCGTCTGTGATACCAACCTGCCTATTGTAGTACCTTCCGACTGTTATAACCTTCCTGCGGTAACACTACTCGTACCTTCCCACACCTAAGATTCGTAATAGGTGTAGAAAACCGCCTTTAAGAGCCCCCTCGCCGTTGAGGCGTTGAAATTCGGCTTTGCTCTGAATAAGGGCTACTCTGTGATACCAACCTGCCTATTGTAGTACCTTCCGACTGTTATAACCTTCCTGCGGTAACACTACTCGTACCTTCCCACACCTAAGATTCGTAATAAGCGTAGAAAACCGCCTTTAAGAGCCCCCTCGCCGTTGAGGCGTTGAAATTCGGCTTTGCTCTGAATAAGGGCTCGTCTGTGATACCAACCTGCCTATTGTAGAACCTTCCGACTGTTATAACCTTCCTGCGGTAACACTACTCGTACCTTCCCACACCTAAGATTCGTAATAGACGTAGAAAACCGCCTTTAAAACCCCCTCGCCGTTGAGGCGTGTCCTCGAGAAAGTTGAGACAGCCGACCCGCCGAATCCCACGGAATGTGAGTCAATGTGCCGTGCGAAAAAGGGAAAATATCTATCGCATTCCTGCGGTTCCCTCAGATCAATATTGGACTCGTGTTAGAGTTGGCTACTGTAAAAACATCATTTCGAAATGAACGCAAGTGTGAAAATTAAAATTCTATACTTGAAGCTAGAAGTTGAAATTTCCGACCAAAAACTTCCTGTATCGCCAGGCCAACCTGCAACATCTCAACATAGAATCTTCAGGGCTTATGCATCCGATTTACGTGAAAAGTGCCCTATGTGTAACCGCCATGAAAAACGCAGCAAATTCTTTCACTCGGGGTTATTATTCAATGATTCATGATTTGAATTTCTACTAAGCTTTGAAGTGTGCGTGTTTCACAGGGGATAGAG